>JAGDQP010029235.1:5323-23513 GCA_022664845.1 Lepisma saccharinum | reverse complement strand
TGGTTGTGAGTTGCAAATCGTTATCAGCAGTCAAAACAAGCAAGTGGCGCCAAGGACGCAGTTTTATGGTAACCACAGTGACAGGTAACGCCGTCTATGCACAAATTCCGGTTTCATATTTACACACGTGGTATCTTCATCCCAGTTTAAATTTTAAAACACTCCCACTAGGATTGCGGGAAATAGTTTTGGAGAAATTGAATCTCCTTGCCTTATCTCTTTCCGAACTTTGAAATTTTTACTCTCTTGATTTAGTCTAATGACTGATGTGGCAGTCGAATACATTTTTCGCAGTAATTTACTGTATACGTTTTCGATGACTCCTACCTTACATGTGAGTACAAATGATCATATAAATTACACAAAAGTACACAACAAAATGAGGTGGATGCCTAAATAATTTGTAGCAAAAGTTACGTCATCGCGAACAGGGACTGATTAATTTTTCATGGCGTAGATTGAATAAAAGATGTCTAACCTGACTTCTCTAATCTATTTCCGCGAAGTGCGTAAAGTTTCTAAAATGTATGTAATGAAAAATAAAACTTTACTATTTCAACATATATCCATGAACTTTTTAAGATGTTGAGAAATATAAAAGTAAAATCTAACCAAACTTTTGTAACCTATTTTTGTGAATTTCGTAAAATGTTTGGAAGGGGAGTGATTATTTATAAGTTACAAAGAAGTTACAAAATCGCCACTTTGGCAGGAATCGAACACTGGCCGCACGGCCAACAATTCTAAGTTCTATCATCCGCTATACCAATTAGGCACTTTATAACGAGCGGTTTACCAATAGCTTTTATGTTTCACGTAATTCAACAGTTGGCTAAGAGATGGCTGTAATGACGTAACTCCCGTTAGTAATTATAATTATTTCGGTAAAAATCTTCAGAAAGCAAGTATTTGGATAGACCTTCCTTGTTGTAGAAATCAGTGCTTGGGGTTTGCTAGGGAAGTCAGTTGTCCTTCACATGCTAGGGTAGTATGTTTTGACACATTAGGCTAGCGTCCAAGACGTTTCGGCTTTAAATCCCACCTGAAGCATGAAGATTTCTGGATTATAATGCAATGTACCGGTACTCATATAATTGAGACGGACCAAAGTAAATAATCATTAAAAGAGACCAAAGGAAATACAGTTCATCAAAATAGGGAAGTCAGCACACGGTCGTGAACTAACAAGTAACACTATCTCAAGTGAACACTCAGATCTAGAATATATATATATATAATCAGCATAAAAAACTGAGTTTGTGTGCAAAATGTTAGGTGCCATTGGCCTGTGGGTAAAGAGAAATTGATAGTCAGATGCTTGGCTGTGAAGAGTGATATAAAAGTGTTGAAATACCTTTATATTTTTAAATTGCTGAAAGAAATGGAAAACAAATACACAGTAATGGGTACTGGGTAGAAGGTGCTTCCTTGTGGAGGGTATATTCTTCACGGCCGCCATCTTGAAGTCACCATATTGAATCTCGATTAATTTTCTTAAATGGGAAGGGGGTCATGTAATATGTCATTCTGGGCTAGAAATTTACGAGAAATACGTTTCTGAAGTCACTTTTGCCGTAAATGTAATATTATGAGAGATAAGAGTATGTGACGCTAACATGGTGTAAAAATACAATAGGCTTGAAATACCCATTTCTTCTCGATATAACGACGGAAATATAACCTAAATGCACAAAAATTGTGCCCTATCGATATGGATCTGTACGCATTTGGGTTTCATTTCCGTCGTTATTTCAAGCCAAAATAGGGGTTTCCAGGCTATTGAATCGTTACTCCTTGCCAGCGTCACATACTCTTATATCTTATATTATTACACGTACAGCAAAATTGACTTCAGAAACGTATTTCTCGCAAACGTTTGGTCCAGAATGAAATATTACATGGCCCCTTTCCCATTTGAGAAAATTAATCGAGATTCAATATGGCGTACTTGAAGATGGCGGCCATGAAGAATATACACTCCACAAGAAAGCGCCTTCCATCCAGTACCCATTACTATTTATTTTCTTTCAATTTCTTTCAGCAATTTAAAAGTATAAAGGTATTTCAACACCTTTTTATCACTCTCCACAGACAAGAATCTGACTATTGTATCATCATATTTCCCAAACCAATTGCGCTCGGTTTGAGTTTGTGTGTACAATATTAAGTACCATTCTCCAATGATTGAAGAGAAACTGGCGGGAAAAGGTTTGAAAAGCATTGTTTATGGTACACTACTTATGCATATCTGGCGCTAGTTTACACTTAAAGCCGCGTACTACGGTGACAGATGGTCAAATGACACTGATAACTGAACGTACTTATACTCATAGTCAGCTGCCACACTGGTACAAGTGTTGAATTGTGTAGAATTCCTAGAATGGCACACGAATACTAACAAGCAAACATACTGATGGGGCAGAAGAAGGGATATGGGACAGATGATTTTCCCCCTAAATCATGATTAGATTATAAAAATATGTTCGCATGCAAATTTTGACAACCCGAGCGCAATTGGTTTGGGAGATATGGTATACAATAGTCCGATTCTTGCCTGTGGAGAGTGATATAAAGGTGTTGAAATACCATCATATTTTTATTTGCTGAAGCAAATGGAAAGTAAATACATAGTAATCGGTATTGGGTGGAAAGTGCTACCTTACGGAGGATATATTCTTCATGGCCGCCATCTTGAAGTCCGCCATATTGAATCTCAATTGATGTTTTAAAATGAAAAAGGGGTCGTGTAATATTTCATTCTGTACTAGAATTTAACGAGAGATACGTTTCTGAAATCAGTGTTGCTGTAAGGTAATAATCTGAGAAATACGAGTATGTGACGCAAGCTTGGGGTAATGAGATAATAGCCTGGAAACACCTATTGTGTCTTGAAATAACGACGGAAATGAAACCCAAATGGGTACAAGTCCATATCGATAGGGCACAATTTGTATGCATTTAGGTTACATTTCCGTCGTTATATCGAGAAGAAATGGGTATGTCAAGCCTATTGTATTGTTACACCATGTTAGCGTCACATACTCTTATCTTTCACAATATTACATTTACGGCAAAAGTGACTTCAGAAACGTATTTCTCGTAAATTTCTAGTCCAGAATGACATATTACATGACCCCCTTCCCATTTAAGAAAATTAATCGAGATTCAATATGGTGGACTTTAAGATGGCGGCCTTGAAGAATATACCCTCCACAATACCCAGTACCCATTGCTGCGTATTTGTTTTCCATTACTTTGAGCAATTTAAAAATATAATGGTATTTCAACACTTATATATCACTCTCCACAGACAAGAATCTATCAATTTCTGTTCAACTACTGACCAATGGCACCTAATATTTTACAATCAAACTCAGTTTTTTTATGCTGATTTTAAAAATGTATATCGTTTCTAGATCTGAGTATCCACTTGAAATAGTGTTACTTGTAAGACATTGCTTGAATACAAAAAGGAAAGCAAAGGGAATAAGTAGAATAATAACACTAGATCAACGAAACTTAATTGCAAAATTACACCATAAAGGTAAACAGTATGGAGGAGTGAACTGTATTGTTGGAAATCGAAGCTCTTTTATGGATATATGTCAAAGAAATGTAGAAGAACTACAGAAAAATAAAACCCACTGGAGCCGATAAAGAAAGGTAAATGTTTGAAATATAAGCTAGACATTCAAATGTGAGGAGAGAACTCAGTAAGTAAGTGTTTAACCAGTTCACTTTCTCAGAACATGCGCATGAATGCTATGCAAAATAAACCTGAAATAAAACGAAACACAACTAAACGCTCTGGCTTCCTATTATGCATATCTTCGGAAGAAACTTACCGTCTGAAGTGAACAGAAAGCAATGATCAACATTTGGGAATAAATGCCAAAGCAAACGACTTGGAATTTTGACAAAACGCGATTTTCGCGGAAGAGATTTAGATAAATACATTTTCAAGTGTTTAGTATCAACACATGTAAAGAAAGAAAAATGGCGCGTTCAAAATCAAAACATTGTTTCAGCGGTTTAACCGTGGAGACAGTTTTGTTACGATATGTGATTTTGTAAACATCAATAGGGTGGGCTAATGACTATATGATTCATATTATCATTATTTCAGACAAGTATATATAGATGTTTAATTGTATTTCGAATTGATTGACCTCGTCGCATTCACATTCATATTCTAGGAGAGTAAAGTATCCTAACCCATACAGGACCATCAAGCACTCATTTTGCGATAAAATAGGATTTTCTAATACTTATTTTATACCTAATTTTATGATTACTACTTTTTCATTCACATTTACTTAAAGCATCGAATTGACAGACATTATCAATGTAAGAAAAATGTAATTGAATAAATTGTCTATGAAACATACTATTCTCCTTTACTGGAACTGTATAATTACAAATATGTACTTGTATAATCCACGACATAGATTCATACTGTATTGTATTACTCTTGCTACTCTGCTTAATAATTAGGACATTAGTATTGTGTAAAGTAACTACACAATTGAATTTACACTAACCTCTTTCATTTTACCGTTGTATTTTGTAGGTATGGTTAACTACGTTCGTTTGTCCACTACCAATCTGATATTTTCAACTTAAACTTAAGCCTTGTTGAGTGGAAGAAGTCAACAGCACGGTAACGTATCATATAGAATCAGTTTAACTTTCACATTGCAATGTAATATTTCTTTGCCTATCTGTTACATGTGATATTATATTTCGCTTCGAATATATTTAGTTACAGAGTAGGCGCCGTACCTAATTAGAGTAATTAGTTCAATAAACCAGAACACGACTATAAGTTTATCCACGGCTATGAGACGGTATTTTGTGTTTGCTTGGTTTTTCTTGTTGGTACGGAGTCTGCACAACTGTTGCAATATATTTATATTTAATATTTTATAATTGCATATTCTTCTTATTCTTCTTCTTCTTCTTCTTCTTCTTATTATTATTATTATTATTATTATTATAACAGCGCTATATATACTTTGAACGAATTTTGCCCTTTTCGGCAGGATAGATTATACATATAAGGTGGATTGCGAAAGCAATTCAAACTTTGAGGTGGGTTTCCTAACAATGAAGTTTGGGAACCGCTGCTCTGATAAGTAATAGGTTTTGCAAAGCAGTGACATGATCATCAGCCATTCGTGATTTAGCTTATATCCGCATGCTCAGGTGAATAGTGCATAATTGCGATGTGCTGACGCTTAGCAAAGACTGTAACTATTAATAGTAGGTTCAAACTTTGCCAATATCAAATACAAAATAATAAATCTAGTTTTACTGAGTTTTGCCAGGTGAATGGCGTTATTGTATTTAGAATATAAGCCCTGTCCGCTATTTCCTCTACCTCTTTCGTTAGCTGTTATGCTTACCCAAAGTAGATGATAATACAGAAGGGAAGGTGTTTCTTATACCCAGTTAAAATTCACATATATATCTTCGTCGCTAGTGTAGGACAACTGAGTAACCGCTCATTTTAAGTGAGTTATGAGCAACTTACATACTGTATCACCTTTAAAACTATTATATGAAGGGTGTGAGGCAAGAACATGGTAACCCACAATGTTAAACTTGTAAGAAATTCGATTTTTACTGCTGCACAAGTCATTTTCATTGGCTGAAAGCTGATTTTTCACGTAAAGCTATACATAAAGGCTTAATATAATTGTACCAAATCAAAATAATGAATTTCCATTTTTCATGCTGCTGTGTGGGTTACCATATTTTATTATTTATACGATAATATTCACTACCTAAGTCACTCAAGAATAAATCTTTTCACTGAACTCGCTGTAAGAAATGTTTAATTTACAAATTTTTTTGCTTTTTAGTGGCAAGCTGGTATACTGCTCCTCGTTTCCCACCATCTTAATTGTTGGTTACCATCTTATGAATCCCAAAATGTTACAATAGGCTTACCATAAGTAAATATTGCTGCCATCTCTGGAGAACAATTTGAAGTCAGACAACATTAAACGACGCGGTATGATTCCTTTCCATTGGGTGCTGAATAGCTCAAAAAATAAACATTTGTGGGTTACCATGTTTTTGCCTCACACCCTTCATATAATTGTCCGTGAAACAGGCTTGTGAGAACATATCGCATGGTAATGCAATACAGTTCTGTATACCTTGGTAAGAAAACACACAAAACCATTCGTAAGGAAAATAAACTTGCAAGATTCGAACCGGTTATAGCACATGTTCGTTACTGCTATACTACGCTGGGAAAAGATAGTACTTATATGATACTGAAACGAGCACACGCTGCTGGAATGTCATTAGAACCTTCCAACAGTGTATTCTCATTTCCTCCAATATATTGCGTAGTGTTTCTTTTCTCAGAGATGGTTCCACTAATTAACATAGAAGAATTTACGAAAGAGGAAACCTCTGTTTTTAAACTTGATCTTTAATTCATCCTGCACTTTGGAAGCCTATTTTTAGTTGCTTTTCCACCCTCCCAAAGGGTTACCTTTCGGAAAGAGAATAAAGAACTGAAGGGTAGGCAATCATTTTGTGGTCAGTGGAGATGGCTTTAAGCGAATGAAGGTGGAAACAGAGCAAATCCTAGAAAGCTCTCTAATCTGGCTCTCTTAGCAGTGTCTCTCTCTTCTGCCGCCGCCATTGGATCTATTTCATGAATAAATTATGAATGTGGGAAGAGGAGAGAGTGATTTCAACATGGAACAGAGTCGCCATTTTCCCATACATGTCAAACACACCACTCTTGTACAGCTATCTACCGAATCTCTTTCACTCTTTGCTTCTGAAAGCATGGGGGGAAAAGTGGAAATCCAAGTTTGAAGTAGCCAACATTACTGGTTACCATTGTGTCGGGAGGATGGCAAGAGCTATTGTATGAGAAAAGCTGACATGAGTTTGTGTTCGAGCTCGTGTGGCGTTGAATAAAGATGTTAGTGAAAAAGATTGTGTAAATTGTGTATAGAAATGATTATTTTAAAGCCCACTTGATTGTTGTAATTTACTTGTGCCACGGCGAAAATATATATTTTTGTAAAGTTTTCCCTAGTATTCACTATGATCATAAAGTACTAGAATTTTCTCCCAGTACAAGTAATTTCAGTGAGTCGAAGAGCGTTCACATAAGCTGAATACTTAAGTTGTATGACCCAATGCTTGTGATTTGCAGGTTTTAGCGATTAGGATGAAGATACTAATGGTCATTCGTCGCTCTCTACAGTCTGCAATGAAGAAGTATCCCAGATTCAAATCTGTTTACGCCGCCATCTTAAATAAAAGTATACGTTTTCTTCCCTTAATTCTGGTAGGTGAATGATACATAGAATTATGAATCCCATACTTCTTTGCACGCTTCGTTGTAAAGTTGTATTCACTAAGAACGCCTTCTCTCAGAATTGAGAAGGTCTAGAGTAAAATGTCAGATGTTAGAGTCCGTGCTAGCAAAACTCATAAATATTAAGATGTCAGGAAAGCTTGCAGAAAGACTCTGGGTTTCCTCCAGTGATATTGTGAAGTCTGTGTCCTGATACATTTGACTACTGGGCGGGGAGAATGCTCAGTAGTACGTATAAGGTAAAGCAGACAGTCCATCTTTTATTTTGACATTATATCTAAATAGCAATATTTAAAATAAACAGGAGAAAATACAAACTAACATCTTTGTTGATTAGAAAAGCCGCAAACCAGTGTCATACAAAACTGTGGTTGGTGAGCGCGCCACCATTTAAATACATGGATTAGGGACGGCTATTAAACGCAATTCTCGGTTACACTCAAGCTTGCTTTTGGGAGTGCGGCTACCCTTAGAGGACATGTTAAAAGTAAGAAAAACTCTTTGGTTAATGTAAAATATTCATCTTGAAAAAAACTCTTCCTTACCTCTTTGGGAATTGGAGGTAAGACGCTGCAGGTAGTGGGAATAAGAGACTTATAGAGATAAACGTCCATTTACAAGCATGCCGGCCGCTTAGCCGTGCGGTCTACGGTGTAAGCCAAAGTTGCCTAAGGCCACACATACTCTGTAAAAACTATACCTCTGAATTGGGAATACAAACTTCCAATTTTTGAGACGCAGTGGCGAACTCAGAGTTGTGTTCAGAGGGGCGATTTTTTGCTTCCCAGTTCTTGAGAGAGAACAGATTAATAGAAACAAAAACGAAGGTAAAATATGAATCTCTGGGTTCGCCACTGCCTCTCAAAAAATGGGAGTACAAAATTGGAGGTTTGTACTTCCAATTCAGAGATACAGTTTTTACAGTGTAGAATTCAGGTCAACCGCACAATCATATTAAATTTTTCTTGAAGTCATATAGGATATAATCCACAGGTATTTGAAGTAATCCGGTATATAGTCCCTTAATACTGTTGCTCTCGTTGTGCATAAAATCATTGTCACGTTTCAAAAGCTCTTTTCTTGCCTTTATGAAGGTTTAAAACACCATATGTCACTTCTTTTGATTTCGAAATGATGTTCTAAAACGAGCTTTTTGTTTCCTTCTCTGCCTTCCCCGCAAATTTGTTGCCCAGGTTTTGCACTTTCAGTGTTTTCATTACTTCGTTGTCTGACCTATCCATGTGAATCACGTATATGATTGAGTGGTTTCTTTTTCCTTTGTCTTGAACATTAAAATTTTGCTTGGATCTCAGATTTGTCAGCAATCTTTCTTAGTTTCTCATCGTTTCCCCTACATCTTGTTTCTCCATTTTCTGCCCAATGCTTTCCCCAACTCTCGCCCGACATCTTGACTGATTTCCTTATCGTATTTTTTAGCTGCTCACTGCTCATCTAATGGGATAGGCAATGCGAATATAAATCCGCGAACTACGACCCTCGCGCCGAAATACGGGTTTTAACTACGCTTTTCATTCCGGAAAGTCCCCGTATCGGGACGGGCGTAAGCCATAGTGCTGTTACCGCCCATAAAATTCATTTTATCTTTATCTTATCATTCCGGAAAGTAAGAAACGTGTAGTTTACTATATTTTAGTGTCTTCTTAGGTTGCTATCATATCCAAAAACTGTCGCTTGGGTCACCAGAAGGACTTTGATGCATTGCACACGTGGTGAAGTCCGCCCGAATCTTATGTATCCAACCAAACTGTAATGAGTGGATGGTTGCATACATCCCAGCATTGAATCATTGTCGTTTCCTTTCATTGTATTTTATGTTGTTTTTTTTTTCGTTCTCTATGACGTCTATGTTAACTCCTCTTCCGACACGAGACAGACTCTCAGTAGAGTGCCGCCATTAGCTCATGGTTTCAGCACCAGATGCAGCAACTCCATCTGGCGTCAACTGTCTCGTTGTTACAGTCCGAGTTCTGATGGGCTGGGACTCTGTCAAGTCTGTCTGATAACTTCGAGTTATCACAGAAGCTGTCAATTTTCGTTTTAACTCCTATTTCTAGACATGTTTTGTGACCGATAATACAAACATTGAACTTACTGCTTCTGTTCAAAAGTGTGTATTTTTGACAAACTATGTACTTTTAAACGTCGTTTCTCTGTAATTACGACAACTGCCTTACACTACTATGGTTCTTAACCTCCTATATAATTAAACGAACAAGCTTTCCTCATTCTTCGTTTCGGAAAGTGAGAAATAAAAGACATTTTTTACAGGTATTTTCAGTTTAATTGAAGTTTTAAAGGGTTATAACACAAATTCCTTTGTCTTGTCAAGTATTTAGTCAAATATACTTTATATCTCTGATTAGATCTTATCTCATGTTGTGCTGTAATCTATATCAAATTAACAGGTCTTAACTCAAAAGCTCAGCTGTTTTCCAGTGTAAAAATAAAAAAAATATTGCGTTTTATTAACTTTCATGTTGTTTCCAAGTTTCGTTGTTGAACCTGATCCGTTGGATTAGGTTAAGTTAATTCATTTAATATTAGTTTAGCTTCGAACGTTTTATATATGTTTGTGTATATTATTTTGATCATGCTCACCGTAATTTAGATTTGTTCCAGGCAGGTATATTACATACCAGGTTGTTCGGAAATAAGTAGCCGTTTTCGTATCTCAAACTATTACTACTCAAACTAATACTCAGTTTGGAAGCTTGGAACAGAGTAAACATACTTCATTCTTGAGACTCGGTCTTCGGTGAGATATCTAGCCAGTAAGTCACAAGGCTCTGAATCCCATCCCTAAAGGAACGTGCCTTCCTTGAGAATATATAATCCCTGAAGGCGCTTTTGCACTATCCCTGGTTTTGAATATGTCGTCTTTCAGGAAATGATTTATATGAATAAACATATGATAGTCTGTTGGTGCTAAGTCCAGGAATATGGAGAATGCGGGAGTACTTCATTCCACAGATCACACAGTATCTGTTTCTTAATTTCTGGGACATGGTGTTTTGCGTTGTCTGCTAAGAGCAGATGATCCTTCGCATTGGCCAACAACGGCTACTTTTAACACAACTCCGGTGAATGTCCTCAATTTTTGCACAGTGCGTCAACGTGGTGATGTTTTTAGAAGAATAAATGAGCTTTCAATGGACAACACCCAGCTCTGTCCACGACACTAACAAAAAAGCCTATTGTCGCATCGACCTTGCATTTGTTAAGTGTTTGGGGGGGTTACCAAAGTGCAACTACTTAACACTTCGCTTCCGATTATCGTTCAGAATCAGTTCTCATCATACGTTACAATACAATCTAGTATGGGCTCATTTGGCGACGAACCAACAGGTTATTGCAGATGCTGTTTGTGTTGCTTTGTCAGTTCATCCTGTAACCAGTTGCTCTTTAGAGACTCTGATCTCCGGCAGGATAGTTGCAAAATCAGCAATGAATTGTACGTTCTGAATTTTTCGTCACCTCTCCACATTACGATACATTTCTGTCCCCGTATATCTCAGTTTGAACTTATGCAACAATATTACCCGTAAATCACACTGTTCAACACATTGCACAGAGTATTAATACGTCCTATGACACCTGCAGCTTCACTTTATATGGCATGAACTGTGCCTGTTTCTGTGACTTTGAACAGGTATTACGTACGGTTCTATCGACCCAGTACAATACAAAGCAGATATGGCTGAAACGAACACTGTGTATTTTGGTTATTTATTTCGGAACAACCTGGTATTATAAATGTAACTGTGGCAACTAGTTAAGAATAAGATATTTTCATTATTATAATCACCAAATTGATACATTTTCGAGCTTTGAATTCTAGATATCGGAAATAATTAAGACAGCAAATAAAAGAAACTAACCAAAAATCTTGTATTATGATTTTTCTTTTATAGTTTTATTTCCTACAATCATGTGTTTCAGTCTTGCAGGATAATGAAAGGGATTTTCATAAGAGTTTCTACAAGTTCCTAACTCCATATTGGAAATAAATTAAGTAATATTATTTTCCAAATGGGAAGTGCAAACCTGCAGTTTGCTTGAGAGACAGTGAATTAATCATGACAAAACCGGGTCACACTACCTGTAGCTGATGCTTTGATGGGATTTTTTAAAATTGTTTAGATTACAATTATAAATTACAATACTCAAAAACAAACGTAAAATGTCGTAACGCTGCTCTGCTAATTAAGGAGTGTTTTGTAATAGTATAATTTAAAATTTCGTTACATGTTTTCTATTCATCGTTTAATTGTATTGCTGACATTTTCAGCCGTTGTCTATTGAAGTGAATGTTTATAACTAGTGGAAGTTCAGCCCTCGTAATATAGAGTTTACCACCGCGGACTTTGATCCGCACAGGAGAAGCACGTAAGTTCGAGATCTACTTCTTGTCATACTCGTCAAGAAACCATCCTTTAGGGGCATGACGAACTTAGACTATAAGTCCTGAATGGTTCATTTATGTTTAATTAAAGCTAAGATACAATGCACGTTGAATAGCATCAACCTTCAACTTCTAAGTATGCTATATACAAGATATCTAATAAGTATGACTAAGAGATTAAGCCCGTAGTGCTTGAAAGATGACGGCCCTTAGCAATCACTCTTCTGGTAGTAAGAATAAGATAGGTATTTTACATGTCCTCAATTGAGGTATTAAAACCTGTTTTATCAGGTGAATATCTGGATGGTATTTCAATTAAGAACACGATAACTATTTTTGCTCACCAAAAAGGCGATCGCCACTGGACGTCATCCCTCAGACGTTACAGGCTTAGGACAAACGTTGACTGTTTTGCACAAACTGAAAAATAATTTATCGAACATTAAAACAAATGTACTACTGGTATGTATTCCAAACAGTTAAATACATTATTATTGATTGTACTCGTACTCAAGACAAAACTTTCATTCGTCCTTGCCTAAATACCGAGAGAAAATAGTCGCCAAACATGCTACCTAGTAATGAACTAACGCCGAACGAGAAGTCTTTATTATCTTGTTGGAGCAAGTGATTTATAATCGGGGCAAACTAAATCACTTTGGGTGTGTTCAGAAAACTGTGAAAGTAACATTTTCTTTTTCTTTATTTCGTGGGTGAAACTTTGCAAAGTAGCAGTTCGCTTTCTACATTTGACTGGTTAAGCTAAGCTAAAACAGCGAAATCGTTTTTCTTGATGCTTACAAAGTCACCGTGAAAGAAAAGGAAATGCGAAGTATTGGCAGAAAATCAAATTCGATAGATTATTGTAGTTTTGAAATTCATATTGGTTTTCTTGTCTGTGGTCATTCCTGTTTCCTCTGGTTTTCTAAGCGTTGTCCTTAGGTTTCAACTATAACTGTTTTTGCAATACTATTTCCTCTACCATCGCAATAAATATTTTCTTTTCAGTCAGCCACACAGCAATCTATTGGGTCTCTTTCTCTACTAGTTTTAATTTTATTTTGTCTTGTCAATTGTAACATTAATATGTTAGTTAATCTTTCTGAATACTCACTGCATAGTTCAATTTCATAAAACCTAGTTCTATTCCTTCTATATATATAACAATTTCGCACACTACCCACTATTGAATTGGGTATTAGCACGTCTGACTACGAATCGGGCTACCTGTTCAGGACGCTGTAGACTTTTTTCAGTGCTCTCATGACTGGTGCTCTGAGGTTCACTGAACTGAACCTCCTATCAAATTGACGACCAGAATGTCTTTGTTATCTCTTGCCACTTTGGGAGGTAAAAGCGTACGAGCGATGGGACTAAACATCCGAAATCACTTCGTGTTTTAGATCGAGAATATGTAGAACGCTACCTTGACATGACCTTATGTGACAGTGCGTGCGCATCGTCCAGAAGATGTATTTACCTCTATCTACTATCCATACCTTGTCCATAACATTATTTTGTTCCTGATTCTAACTAAAGGATTAAGAATGGATCCATCATTAAAAGAGATAAATAGATTGTTATTATGCAAACTACGGATTGACAGTGGTGAATCACGCGGGTTCAAGCTTCACTACCGTTCATCATGACTAAGGTTTTCCAGTTTTCCTCAGTATCACTAGGCGAATTATTATTTCTAAAGTAAAGTGCTAGTCGCTATTTTCCACATTTCCTTTGCCTAAAGTGGTCGGCATCACATGTCATCCTTCTGACATATAACGGGTGTAAATCATAGCTGCATGCTCAGGATATAAATAAATAACATTTATGAACTTCTTGAATGACGATGACGTTAGATACATGACGATAAAGTTTATAGATGGGTTCTAGAAAATATGGAAAAAGTTGGTGGTTTTAGTACTTATGAACTTTGGCTCGTTACTATGATATAAGTGCAATACAGTTTAAAAATCCACAAACATCTATGCCCCAGGCGGAATTCAAACCCGCAACCTCATGAAGGGCGGCCCAGCGCACGAGCCTACACGGCTACCGAGGTCGGCTCTGGAAAATGTGTATTTGGAACAATTCATAATTATTGTCGTGGGTGCCTAACCCTCAAAGCCAAATGTCGATCAATACTGTGATTTTTGTCAGGTCACCCGTCACCCTGACTTTCACCGACCAAATGGCGACGTCGCCTGGCTTACTAGGAATGCATGTCCAGTCATATGGTTCAAACATATTGCAAAAGAGGATGGAAGTAATGCTTTTGTATGAATATGAACAATTTATTCGTGGGGATGCTCCAAGACATGTGAGGAAGGATATTAGTGCAAGGAACTCACTTGGCAACGCAGCATCCGACTCCCAAGTAATTGCGACCTTATACTGCCATGTCCATCCAGAGTACAAGTTACTATAAATAATAGTATTTATAGAACAAGAAAAATTATATTTGCAAAATGTGTTCTTGTGAGTGGAAAGAACAACAAATGAATTGATATGGTCCAATGCATAGTACGTTACTTGTGGGTCTGCTGAGTTTGCAATTGTGGAACCAAACAAACTGAACTGAATTAAAATTGTCTTCATTAAGTCATAAGCTGTTCTGCCACTTAACCCTTGCCATACAGAAAAATACAAAACAACTGAAGAATATCTGTAATGATCATGAATCGATTTTGATAATTAATATACACCTGTAATTATATACTTTTTTCTTAATGAGAATGTTGTGCTGTTTATAATATTAGTTTTGTGAATATATTTTTGTCACAGATATAAATAAAGAAATTACAATAATATAATGATAAATTCAAATATCAAGGTATTCCGTATGTACTTACGTACCGCTTTGGCTGTAAAGTCTTCCTTTATATACTATGGTAATGTTACCTCAAGGCATTGGCAGGTAATTAACGTAAATTTAAAATAAGTGAATGCTATTCTGTGTTTTAATACGTATAGAAAATAACGAAAGTTATAATGAATGCTGTTGTCGAATAATTAAAAAAAGTATTAATATTTTACTTATGTTCTAGACCAAACGTAAGAAAAACCTTCAATATTCTCCAAGTTTACAAATACAATATGATACGCAAAATCCCTATAATGACAAGTTACGTGGAAATTTACACGTTGAATATAAATAATGAAAGTAGATTTACGTAAACCTATGAAGCTAACATAGCTCGGTCACTTAATCTGTCAGTAAACATCTATATAATAATATAGTAATAGTAAATTACAACGACAATAATACGTTTTGTCCATTAGACCCCATTATGTACCGCTGAAGTAGAACAATTCTTATATGTTGAGTGTTTTACCATTAAAATTTGTTTTATACCTTAGTAGTGGCTTGTCCTTTTTAACACAAAAATTTATCTTCTGCACCTTTGTTTCGAAGTACATACTTATGAACTATTTCAACAAAAAGAAAGAAAGAGAAAAGAAAGAACAACTACAAAAAGCTTTTAAGAACTTCTAGATCGGTTTTCCAATAACGTCAGGGATTTTTGTGGTTATATTTTTTTTATGCCGTTCTGTTTCGTTTGGAACATTCCTTGTTTGAGAGGAACAGATGATTAACACTGCGTTTGACGTAATAGAAGCAGTAGGTGGAGGTAACGGATCGTTGAAATCGAAAATATCGTTCAGATGCTTTTATTTACCAATAATATAGTGATGTGAAACCACGAACAGATAAACCATGAGTGCGAAGTGGTAATGAAAAACAGCTCGGTCTTTCATCATCATCATCATCGGTTATGCAATTTAATGCTGTTTCAAGAACGCAAATGCAAAGTGATTTAATTGACCGGAAAATGAAAATCAGTGTCAGCCTATAATTTCACAATGAGTGATGTATTTAGGGGCTTCAAACATGTGAAATTAAGCATAAAACCCTCTTCATGAAACGTTCAGTAATGCGTATGCGATGCCACTTTTAATATTTGCAAACGCAAGCCCGTCTATTTTGTGGTGAAATTCCAGGACTTCGTATCACCACTGAAGAAGTGGCAGACAGACAAGTACTACTGTTACTAGCTATTACAGTCTGAAGTTTTTCGGGACTTTTCCTTATTCAAAATAGGTAAATACAGGGATGGTTCTTCAAAAAACAAACACCAAAGTCGTTCCTAACTCCAGTCACCGAGAGACGTATTCGTTTAGAATTGCGTTGGAAATATGCTTCCTGTACACCTTTCATACATATCTGCAGATATCTTCAGTATTCTCTTCTCTGGTACTTTCGTTCCATGTTTCGAATGTCTTGATAACTTCTCTCTCGTTGCCTATCACTTACATCACGTAATGCCTTTGCGAAAACATTAAACGTACAAAGTGTATTTTAATGGCACTATACAATTCACACTTTTTAACAAAATCACCAGAACCTCGTGGTGTTCCTTTCTTTTCAATTCCAACAAAATCTTTGATCACTTATAAGAAATATTTTCATGCTGTAAAAGTCTTGCTTGAAAGCAAGGATGAGAAACATGCCACGCTTTTCTGATTTCTTAGCCAAAAAAAAAATCACATTTGGGAACTTTTTCCCTTAGCTTCTTCAATCTCTCACCTTCCTTCTTCTTTGCTTTTACATAGTTTTTCATCAAATATGACTGTATGTGAATAGAGGAGAAAAATGTTGCTAGGATTGACCAAAGGTAAAGAGACATAGAGCATCAGTAACTTTTATCATTTTTTTTAAATAAGAATCTGTTGATAATATGAATCACTAACAGTTGAAACAAGATTGTCTTCTTATCCATCTTCCACTTGCAATATTTCCAAAGCGCAACACCGAAATCAAGAAATGCACATATTTTAAATAATTCAGATTATGATAAGGCAAAAATGGTACATGATAAGTTTTTAGAGGTCAGATTTGAATTTAGGATGCACAAATCAATGGGAAAGACATATTTTGATCATTCCCAAAGCATTGTTGCTCTGTGGAATCTATGCAAGGAAGTTGCATGTATCCGAGAAAGTAAAGTATTTTAATATGTCCAAGAAGTGTATGAGCGTGCAGAATATTTATTTGTGCCTCTATGTATATGATATTCTGCAGTACGGCAGTAAGTGTACTACAATAGTACTGACTTTATTATCCCTATATAAGCAGATCTCAGCGTCACTTCAATTAACTCAACGTAACTTGCCTTTACGTAAATATTAAGAAAGTTAAAATTGGTTTTCCAGTATAAAGCAGTTCTTACAAGTTTTCATATAAAACTTGGTTGCAATACTTTAAATAACTTAAAACAGAAAAATTCACTTTCTTTTATACTAAAACTACTTCGTAAAGTTTCATATCATTACTTTCAACAAGGAAGTTTCACCAATATCGAAAATTACGGTTGAACATTTATAATATCCTGTTACAGAATATTTATCACTCATATAGATGATTCATGTATAAATTATCAGTTAAACACATTGGCATTACCATGTACACAAGGCTACGTACGATTATGTTTGTGATTCATATCTGGATGTGCTATATCTATTTCTTTCCTATTCATACATCTACATATTATAACGTTCGGAACAGTAAAACTTGTAAAGCCAAAATCATTTTAAACCCACTTAATATACATGCAGATAGATGCAATCAAATATTGATTTAAAAAAAGTACCGTAATAGTTCAACTTGAAATACTGCGCGTCGTAAGTTTTATCAACTTCTTCTTTGAGATTTTCCTTCTTCTTCCGAACACTGCTTTCTAAAAGAAACTTCTACTTATTGTAACTAGTGCTGCCATCTTCTGTCGGAGAGAGAGAACCATTAAGCTATTGACATTTGAAGAAACTCTTTGCGGGCTCTTTTGGCCCCGAGACCAATTTGGTCCAATGTGTCTTTTTTACCGATAACGATGTTTCTTCCTTCAAGTTGTCGTCTTTTCTTCTTTCTTTACCCCCCTCTCTCTTCTTCTTCTCTCCAACTTCTATTTTCTCTTCCACCGCTCTGTTTTTCTTTCTTTTTCTTTGTACTTCTTACAAACTAAGTCGAAGGACAAGGGAATGAGGGCAGAAGTGGAAAACTCTTCAGGTAGAGAACTATTACGACGCCTCCAGAAATCTCTAGGAAAAAAAACAACTGTAGAATTCAGTAGACGTATACGAGTCCGTTTGTATGTTTATACACAGGGTGTCCCAAAAATAATAGTGCACACCGCGTAAGGTGACCATTTACATCAAAACAAGAAAAAAGTTCCTTCGAAGAAATTCAAAATTATGCGTAGTTTTGGAGCTACAGGTGCTCAACCTTACAACGGCATCGCTACAAATGATATAGCTCAACACGACGTAAGCGGTGTCGAATAAGCCAATCACACTTGAAAACGATTCCTCTATTAAACAATGTTTATGATTGACGGAGTACCGTATAGACAGGTTTCGCAACC
>JAGDQP010029234.1:0-23513 GCA_022664845.1 Lepisma saccharinum | reverse complement strand
AAAGGATAACTGATAATCATTGCTGAAATTATTAAACTGATAGCCATTCTCCTGTGTGTGTAATGTCCCTCAAATCAATCCATTCTTTATATAGAAGGTTATCTCGCCTGTGTGTTCAATACACTCTGCTCGAATGTAATTTGCGTAAGATTTTTGTCGATAAAAAGGAGGGATTTTTTTGTAACGTACCTGCACCTCAAAAATGTATTCGTCTATCTGCATTTGACTTCTTTCCTTCAATAAGATGTGCAGAGTTTGTGCCGCTAACTAAACCAAAACTTTACGGCGCGTGGGAGGGAAATATTTAAATTCCGGAAAAAGAATAAAAGTGGAATAATGTTTATCTTTGTATGTTTCACGGGTAATTCGTTCTATAATTTCAATATATTTTAACCGTATGTTATTACTGTTTATAGATTGGGTTAAACGATGACTAAATGTGTCGTTCTGTTTGCATTAGGTACAAGTAGGCTCCTTTACAATTCCTTTATCATATGATATGGCCTTAAGGTGTAATATTTGGTATATTATCTGGAAGTATATAGTATATAGGTTTGGTTGGACTATTAATTCTCACAAGTTCGTCCACACCAATGCTCATTGCGTGTCCGGAGGAGAAGAAGGTACATGGAGGGGGGGGATTTTTGCATTAAATATACATATAATTGTTTTACTGTCATGTCTGTTATACGTTCTTGTGCCACTAGGGCATAAGTTGGAGCAATAAAGGCAATGATGTAGTCCTAGAATTTTCACAGGGTATACGCTGTGAATCTTTTAGTTTGTAAATCTTTAAGCGGAAACAATGTTTCCATTAAATGTTAATTCATCTTTCTATTAAATATAGGGATGAAATAATTATTTAATTTTTACGAAAAAAAAAACTTTAAGTATTCTAGTGATGCAATAACAACGAAATTATATGCATAATTTGTTGCATTGAGGGAATGAGAAACAAGATGATTGTTGAGACTTTCGCATAACTACGAAGCATCTATATCAGAGTTAACAATCAGATTCCATATATGACTCACTTGCTGAGCCTGTTATAAGACTTACTATATATATCGAAAAGTCAAACTTCTACCTTGCTCTTGAAAACACAAATCAAATCTAATACTACTCAAGACCTGCACTGGGAGACGATCCAAGCTAGCAAAAATTCTACTCAAATTGACTGTACATTATATGCGTATTTCTACAAAACTATTATTTTAGTCAACAGATTGCTATAATATACTAACGACCCTCTCAACATTTTGTTCAAGTGGAACCAAAAGTACCTGACTGTAATAATCTCACTGGGTGAATATGGAAATTAAATAAATAAACGAAAAGAAAGTAGATGACATACGCATCTTTGCAGAAGGTATACGGTAATGTGTAAAGTTAATCAGAGGGTATACGCCGTACAGCACTGAATAAAGGTATCCGAATTTCGTTCAGGATATTTCTTAACGCCCGTTTAGCGTACGACGTTGTGGTCGAGCTTAAAACTTGTATTTTTCTATGCATACGTAGAGATTCTCCTTGACGTTTTATGTCTTTAAGGTTTAAGTCCCCTTGCGAGTGGGGCAAGAACAATTTGGGGCTGGCCACTCTTAAGAATATTACCTCTCTATAGAAAATGGCCTATGAATTTATTGAGTTGAGCTAATGTGGTATTATTTAGTGGAAATAGTTGCAAATAATATATCCACTTACTAATGACATAACAGTTAACAAACCTCACATGAGACATTGAATGCTCGAACATATGTTGTCAATTCATAAATCTTGCTACCTATTAGGCGTTTTTAATTTATTTGCATAGTGCTTTGGATCAATCGGTAAAATTCTATGCCTAGAATTTTTTGTTGGTCGGTAAGATTTCCTAAATGACCATATTTATGTCCGTGTATCTTATTGCATAGTATGAGTTTGGTTTTAGCTTCGTTGAGTTTTATTCCTGAATATTTACCACATGTTTTTATAGTGTTAAAAATATCTTTAACTTCTTGCGGGGAAGTTACCCCGCAGGTGACGTCATCAAAAGATCACTTGGATTTTGACAAATAGTACCAATTATAGCTTCAATTTACAGTATTAAAGGCGTCATAGCTAGGCTATAGAGTATACTGGAGCTATGATTACCTTGTTCAAGTCCGCTCGCCATAGGAAATGCTTTTAAGTTTCGTTTGTTAACATACACCGTATAATGACATAGTACGGTTTCTCTGTAATATAGTTAACAAGTTTGGATATTTAGTTGGAAAATCATATGCGCGTAGTATCTGACGCAAGAAATCAGTATTGATTCGGTCGAATGCTTGATTAATGTCCAACGTCAGTAATGGGTAAGGACCACTGGATTCAGAGGCCATTTATATAAATTCACAAATATGAATCAGCATACTGCCTGCATCCAGCGTGCCTGCTAAACAACGAGAGGGAGTTACTATTTCTGAGATTGTGGGAATCAATCTAGTTGTTATGATTTTATATATTATTTTGGTGTGGCAATTTAATAACGAAATTAAACAATGTTTTTCTTATCGTCATGATATCTTGGTTTATCAATTAACACACCCCTAATCTCACAGAAATTGGGGTGACACATTCCTTTGTCCCATATAAAATTTTATACTTCTGGTAAGATTGAAGCAAGAATCTCGCTAAAAGTGATGTACCAAAGTGGGGAGAGACCATTTTTACCCGGGCAAGACGTCACTTTTAATCCTAAAATAGTTTGCATGGTTTCCGTAACCGTTATAGGTTGTGTCAAACTATTACGAGATATCGCTGATATTTTTGGAATAGAGGTCGAGGTATTATAAGCACTAGTTCGATCATTATGTTCATTGAACAAACTAGAATAGTTCTCGCGAATTGCCTGATAAATTTCTTCACCATAATAATTTTGTCCACTTATGTCAGTGTATGAATTAATGATTTGTTGGCGTCCTTTTTTTCTTTCATGGAGGATATGGATGTTTTTTGGGGTCTCTGCAACACCTATTTGTGGCAATCTGCTAAGTGCTATGACACCAAAATTTGTCTTTTGTGAAGATTGATTAACAAATTTTGAATTCTTTTAATCTTAAGAAATACTGGTTTCCCTAATGCCAGTTGTTTGTGATATTCAGTTAGTACCTTATAATAGTATTCAATGAGACATTTTTTATTTTTTTTTCTATTAAATACTGTTTAGAGAAATATATTATTGATTTTTTTTAAGTTGTGCCACCATTGATAGGATTTGGATCTATATAACAATTATTGACATGCAGTGCGAATAATATTTTCAACACTGTTTACGTGTTCTTCATCTGATAGAATAGCAGTATTTAAATACTAGAAGCTCTCACTAAGTTTGACTGGATTGATTGAGGAACGTAAATGTGATCGATTCATGAATTACCATTTTTATATACAGGGTATAAGTCAAAATGATGGACCCGATTTCATAAATTTATTTTGTGAAATATAATGAACATATCTTAATGTGAGCTACGCGCAAGGAAAGGCAAAAGTTCAAAGTTTAGTTGAGTTTAGTTTATGTCCCGCGTGGTTGCATTGTCTACCGCTACGCGGCGCTGGAAGCAGTTAACGAAAATGGCGCTGACTGGAGAGCAGAAATCGTTCTGTGTGCTGGATTACCATATAAACAACTCTGTGATGAGTGTTCAACGACATTTCCGTACCAAGTATGGCAGAGACCCACCTACTGGAAAAACCATTCGTACGTGGTATGAAAAATTCAGAGATACGGGCTGCATCTGTAAGCGAAAATCGACTGGCGTCCTTCAGCTGAGGAAGAGACAGTGGAACGTGTTCGCGCCAGTTTTGTGCGGAGTCCACAGAAGTCTACCTACCGGGCAGCGAGGGAACTTGAAATGCCACAGAAAACTGTATGGCGAATTCTGCGGAAACGTTTACAAATGAAATCCTATCGCTTGCAACTGCTACAAGCCTTAAGAGACACTGATTATGCTGCTCGAGCGTCTTTCTGTGCTGATTTTCTCACGTTAATGGAAGAGGATGGGTTCGCCGAAAGGTTACGTTACAGTCATGAAGCGGTGTTTCACCTTTCTGGGAATGTGAATAGACACAACGTAAGGATCTGGGGAACTGATAATCCCCACGCAGTTGTGGAACACCAACGCGATTCACCCAAGGTGAATGTGTTTTGTGCCATTTCCCCTGAAAAGATTTATGGACCCTTTTTCTTTCTTGAACCTACTGTGACAGGACATGTTTTTCTTGATATGCTGCAACAATGGCTCCTTCCACAGCTCGAAGAGGATAGTGCAGATTTCATTCTTCAATTGGATGGTGCCCCTCCGCATTACCATGGCAGCGTTCGGGATCATCTCAATGAGGCATTGCCACAGCGCTGGATAGGCCGTGCATCTCAGGAGGATCGAGTTCTCATTCGTTGGCCACCTCGTTCCCCCGATCTGACCCCGTGTGATTTCTTTTTGTGGGGTTTCATAAAGGATCGTGTTTACGTACCACCACTTCCAACAACATTGGGTGACCTTCGCGCCCGCATCACAGCAGCCATTGCAGAGATTGACCGTGACACACTACACAAGGTTTGGCAGGAAATAGACTATCGGCTTGATGTGTGTCGTGTTACGCGAGTGCTCACATAGAGCACTTGTGATGTGACTGAAAAAAACTTTGAGAGTTACCCTTCTTACCACATGTATTACATTCAGATATGTTCATTATATTTCACAAAATAAATCTATGAAATCGGGTACATCATTTTGACTTACCCTGTATATGTGTCGGCATGTACATGTTTGAATTACATCGTTTATATGCATCCACTAATGAGAATTCGTTTGTTAAAGGAATAAGTTCAGTTCTAATACTTGAGTCTGTCGCTCGACGAGTAGCATTTGCGTCTAAACATAGTATAGTTTGTAAAGGACGAAATCTTTGTAACTTCAATGTGATTTCGTCCCGAAAAAAGGACTCGCGGACCTGTCTTTGAGAAGTACCTAAAAGTAGATTAGCACAAATTATCGCATAATTTTGTATGTTGCCGGTAATCATTGTTCCGAATGGATTAATATATACGTTTGTAAAATTTTAATCTCCGCGAACGGCGATTACTACACATTTCTTTGGCTTAAACATATGTTATGAATATACTTTATAATTAGTGAGCTCTAAACTGTCTATCTCGGTCTCTTGAAAACATGCCACGTAAACATCGTGGTGATTCAAGAACTGATGTAACACTTGTATTTTTGTATCTGTTTGCGAACTTGCTAAGTTAAATGTGAGAACCTTAAGAATCATTAATATGACAACGACCGTCTTTCTTCTGAACTCCTGTATGACGTTAGAAGTTTATCACTTAACAGAAAATATAAGACAAAAAGAGCACTTACCGCTATGCGGGGGGCGGAAGAAAATCACTGAAATCAAGGGGGTAGTATTATAATTACCAAACCTTCCTCCTTGTTATATTGGGCTGCCGTCAACCTTTTATTTCAACGCTTGTAAAGATTTCTACTTTTTATGATCCCACTCTGCACTGAAAAAGGACGGATCTTAAGCTTTGACAGTGTTTTACGGCGTTTTCTTTTAGAACTTTTAGATTTTAGAGTTCGCTGAGAACTTGAACCTTTAGCCCGGGGTTGCCCCTGTAAACTTGCCTCACCTGAATACTCGTCGGAAAAAGATTCACTAGATATGCCACTTTCTTTTGGAATCTTAAACAAAGACTAGCTGTCAACTCTTTTTGCACGCATATAACTGTTTCCGTAACACTTTTACCTTGACTACTCTGACTTGTGACGAAAAGAACTTGCTACGGAAATGAGTTTGTACGCGTCTTCTTTTTCGTCTTTTATGTTTGTAGCTAGCCCGAGGATTGGGTTCTTACTAGCTGTGTTATCTTTTAATCCGGTTTGATCGTTAGGCCTAACCACTGTTTCTGATTCACTTCGTTGACTTGAAGGAGTGAGATCAGGAAATGATGTAAAGGACGCTAAATCTATAGTATTATGAACTGAATTTAGTTTGTGTGGAAGCACTTTCAGATGTCTATTTTTCACATTTCCACACTGGTGAATGTCATCATTAAACTCATTGCACTTAGCACAAATGTTTTGCTGAAAATGAGTTAAGACCTGTAGGTTGAGCCCTAGGGTGTTCAGAAAATTTGGCGCCTTTTTGAACAATTTACTAAATGTAATGGCACGCTTTCCATTATATACCTTAAACCTATAATATTGAGTGTAGAAAATCTTGGAAACGCTTGTCACTATTCCGTACGATTGAAAAATAGTTTTAACTCGTTCGTCTGAGACTTGAAGAGGTATGATAAATGCTGCTATTTAATATGTTCCATTTGTCTCCAATTACACTGGAGGTCTTGAAGAGATCCCCCATTAATTTGTCTTGACACGTTTGAATTGCAGTTTCTGCTATCTCTAACGTAGAGCTACGTATGTACGTTACTTTCTTATAGCTACCAAATTCTATCGACTCCACTTGACTTTCCTGTAGTTTTAGTTGTTCCGCGATTGCCTCGTGAAAAGCCACTGCATTTGCCTTTAATGTTAAGCCACGTAAATTCACACTAATTGTCTTCTTTAGTTGAACTGAGTTCATACTGCAGCTATCAATGCTGATTCTATTCACTTACACTGAAAAAACAAAACAAAGTCACACTCCACTTGACGGAGCACACACAGGCACGACTTGCTTGAGCGAACTCAAGCTAGCGCCTACTGACCGACTGGGCTAAATTGACAGACAAAAAAATGATCAGATGAAATCAGTATTAAAGGTCAGCAGTGCGTTGCGTGAGCCCCGAAGACATAAACTAAGTTGATCCAACGATTTACGCCATATTTTAATCACTTTTCTACTCGTCAACTAGGGATCGGAATTTGCATTCACTGATGTGAGAATATTTCCCATGTCTTTTCCAATAAGCAGTAATCAAGATGACAGGTGCAAATACTTGATCAAACTTGCATTCACAGTTACGATAAGAAACCGATTCCTCACCGCGCATGTGTAGAACTGACAACTGGATCTATCCACATCAGCATACGAAAAGTCTGCGATTTTCGTTGATTTCAATAAAACAATATGAAATAATAAAACTTCTGTGGAACTTCACTTAGAGTTTCTAGGAACGTTTATGAAGTTTATAACAGTGTGGTCAATCAATCATCGTTGCATGTCAGAAAACGAGCACTTGATTTTTACCATTTTAAAAGCGAAACACACGAAATGAGCTGCTTTTGATCACATATTGTACTATTCCGTGTCTTTATTTTTTACTTAAGTTAGTGTGTTTTAATAAGAGGGTTTTAATGGCTTGGAAAGAAGTCGCAAAGAAATTGGCTGAAGCTGGGATAGAACATGGGTCTCGGCAGATATTCATTACTTTAACAACTGAGATAAGAAAAATACAATCAAGTCGTCAACTTTCTCGCTGTATTCGACGCGATGTGAAAATGAGCAAAGCGGAGTAATATCAGAACAGAATTAATAGAAATTACGTACAAAAAATGTTTAAAACACTCCTGAAGAATAACCTTATGTGCGCAATTAGAGCTCAAAATTCATCTTCAGTAATTAAGACATAACAACTCCCCCACAGCTACTTAAGAAAAAATTATACGAATTTCAGAGAGGCTATATATACTTAGATTCAAAGAAAATGGTCGATAGTAAATTTTTTAACATTGAACTAATACCATTGCAAACACAATACAGGGCGTTCGAGGTAAATCCGGAAAATTGACCAAACAGAAAAAAAAGACACTGCCTGTCAACGAAAAATAAGTGTATTGGCACCAAACTTGGTAGAAAGAAAGCACACAACAGACCTAATCAAATTATCTAATGTAGCCTCCGTCGGTTACTACAACCTTCTCAAACCTGCACCGGAATCGGCTGCTAGCCAAATTCAGTTCATCTCGGTTCATCTGGGTCATCACGTCTCTGATCGCTGCTCGTAGAGCATTCTTTTTAGTGTTGTGATGCGTTGCGTTCACCTTTGCTTCTACCACGCCCCACACGTGTGTGTGTGGGGGGGGGGGGTTGCAGTCAGGACTGTTGGGGGTCACAAGTTTGGGGACCAGTGATAATGGAAGTTGCTGAACAGCCACGCCTGCATCCTCCGGGCCTTATGAGCGGATCCACGGCTTCACTACGGTCTCCAGAACATTGATGTAACTGTCGGTTGTCACCTTCAGGCCCTCCTCGAAGAAGTGTGGTGGCATGATTTCTCCCTCTCTGCTCACGACCCACCATCAGAGACGACGGGAATTTGGTGTGCATAACGGCAGGCACATCAGCAGCATCTTGGCAGATCCAGCGATCGTTTTGACGGTTGACCTTCCGGTCGTGGATAAAGTTCTTCTCGTCTGAGAAGAATATCAGGAAACCAGCGCTATCGTGCGTGATGTCGTTGAGGACAGCTTGCGCTTTCAGTTTTCTGTCCATTTTGTTTTGTTCAGTCAACAACTGACGGTTCCGAAACACAAATTATTTCCACTGCAGGTCCTAATGCACTGCCAGATGGACTGTCGATGTGGCCACGCCCATTTCCGTCGCCAAGCTATGCATGCTTTGTCCACGATCCTCTTTGATCACCTCTTTCAGATCCGCAACGAAATCGTCATTTCTTATCCGATCTGATCGCTTCTTGTGTTGTTTCATGGCAGCGGTAACAAGTTCCGGATACTCCGATTCTCTAAACTTCCGAGCAATGTCATAAACTTGGCTCTTGCTGTACCCAAACCAGACGATGATTTCTTTTGGTGTCTTCCCGGCGCGAAGTGATTCGAGTATCGCCGCCCGACGATCGTATTCCCGGCTCATCGTTCTGTGCTCGCCAGCCGTCGAAAGCACACTGACGCCTCGATGACCGAGCGAACGGAGAGGGCGCCCCGATCCAAGGTAACCTTATCTGTTTCCCCATCACTACTGCCTATACACATTCCGGATATACCTCGAACGCCCTGTATATGGAACGCTAATAGCAAATCTATATCGAATATGGTTTCCTTGTTGCCATATTGTGCCACCTGTCGGATTTAGAAATTGGAGCCATCGGTCATTTTCTACAAATCTGAGCGTATAAAAAGTGTAAAGTATGTTACTTTTTAAAATGTACTAATTCTGATTGTTTGTATTACAAAAAGGAAAAAATATTTCTACATGATTTATTCCATATCATGTATCATAGGGTTGCAGTGATTCAATGGTAGAGCGCTCACCTCTAGCACTTGGAGTCATCGGTTCGATCCCTGCTCACGCTACGTGAGCTTTGTGGTGGACAAACACCGTGTACACGGGTTTTTCTCGGGATTCTTCCGTTTCCTCCCACTTTCTTCATTCCCAGTTTTCCCATCATTATCCATGCGGCCTGAGCCAAAAGTTGCCTAAAGGCCATAAAAATTAAATTCGAATTCAAATGTAGCTCGATCTCGTTTCGGAACATACCATGACACAAAAAGCCTGACATCAAACTTTTCAACAGTGTTTTAGTACACAATCGATATTTCATTTTGTAAATATATGTTTTAAGCAATAGTTATTCCCAAACTTATATACACATTGGACAAAAGTTTATATATAAAATAAACACAAACATCAAATTATTGATGTATAGTAATTGGCCTTTAATTTATTTAAGACGAAACGATGTGTGTGTGTGAGAGAGAGAGGGGTGAGAGGGAGAGTGAAGGAGTACGGTTCCCAAAAACACCTGTGGTTACATCCCTGTATTTTCATTCCCATTTTCAATCCTATTAATCTAAATATTTCTCATAAGAAGAGGAAAAAATAGTGTCCCACGATATTGCAAAATGTTGGTTAACATAATTGTATGGAGTATGCAATAGTGATACTGTTAGTTGTGATAACACGCGACCTTGGTATACGCACACAAACGCATACGCAAACAACGCATTGTCAACAGGATGGCATTATCAAATTATACAACTTCGTTGAGTCAATTTTCTCTTTCATTCTTTCTCCTGAGTGTAATTCTCATTTAGCGAATCCTAGAATTTATATTCCAAATAAGTTGGTCGAACTATAGATGAAAGATAAATAGTAAAATCAAGAAAGGTTTAAAATTATACACGATGTCGTAAAGAGGAGTGTCTAAATTCTTCAGCGAGTAATGACTAAAATACGGTATGACTGTAATTATAGTTTGATCACAAAGACGGAATCCACGGGAAATTGTAAATTACAATGGAACAATTGTTTGACCTTATTTTCGTCAATGTTACCGATGAAAGTGTTTATTTCCCATTAGTTGGCTTACAACTATGATTCAAATTTAGAAGCAAACTAAAAGTTTTAAATTTTAATTTGATTTATTGCTATACATTTAATAACAGTGTGCACGCCACAAATATTTTCCCTCGTAGAAACATTGTAATTTGTTTCTTTTTCGAACTTATAAAGTGAAATCGTAATTGCTTTACAAACAAATTCTGTTCAACATGGCAACAATTCTTTGTTTCAGCACTTCGAATTCAAGCATTTCAGTATTGACCAATGTTCTGTTCCCCAAAATATATGAATGAAAAATGGATCTTATCGCATGCATTACAAGGGGAAAAATTCCAACTTAAAAACACATTACGAATTCTGATAGCATTGCGTGGAATTCTCTCCGTCTTCAATTCCTGGACATCTCGATATCCCGCCGTATGCTTATTGAAAGAATGAGTAAAGAGAAAGGACCTTGACTATTTATCCAGAAATAGCTTTTAATATTCTTCCCTCGCAACAACAGTCACGTGTCATTGTTATAAAGATGTGGTGGCCTTTTCCTTGCTCTCGTACTGCAAATATTACTTACGTACTGGTGACTTCATGTGTTAACAAGAATCTTTGTCCTTGTCCACTGTATGTCTTTAACGCTTGCATATTTAAGCTCTAATTCCAGAAGATGAAAACCGGCGAATCTCTCTTGTATTTGACTCTATTGAAGTGATGAAAATATTTTTAGTAAAAGAAAATAACTTTATTTGTACTATTTATTTAAACACTCATCATTTCTATGACCTTTATTCGAACACTCATTATTTCTATTTCCTTTACAACATTTTCAGCTGGTTAAAGAATACAGTGTCTACACTTTGATTGAATTCATCATCTCGATATTTGCAACCTATGGCTGAGGGAAACCAATGAGTAAGACCTCAATCTGGACAGCCTGTCATAGGATCCGTAAATTGATCACGATTGAAGCATATTTCCGCTTTGCCGTTCCCTCTCAGTCTCCACTTACGCCATGAACAAAAGTGTATACAGAATGCGAAAAAAAAAAACTACATAAGGGATTGAAGTATACTAGATAAAAACAGAAATAAGAAAATCTTTTTTGATAAACGAGAGATACAGTTACACTTATTTTCGTGAGGGGCTGGGGAGAATCAATCATGAAAATTGAAATTTAAAGGTAGTACTATAGTTCAAATACAATAGTTAATAAACGTTATTTCTTTCTGTGGTAATTAATATTTTTGCATCACTGAAAGACACTGTATCTTGAAGCAGCTTAGCACAAGCTCGATGACCGTTAAGCTAAGCATTTTCTGAAGATTTATATGATTACATATTTTTCTTTAAAATTTATTTAAGAAATTTATATTGTTTCGAATGTTTTCCATACGGGAAGTACAGTCTGAAGTGCTGTGATAAATTGTTATTTACCCTTTCAGATTGGTTACTTTTGATTTCCCATCACCTTCAATCGCTAGGCTCGCTAGTATTGGGCCCTCTACAGGTCGAAATTCTTAGTTTTTATACATGATATATTAATCGTACGATGGCACGAGATTTTCCAATGACGTTATCAAAGCTAACATTTCTGTGAAGCCACCTTCCTGAAGTGTTGCAAGCAATTTCTTAATATGTCAAAACAGCCAAAAGGCCTATGTTTTTTAAGATTAACGTTGTGTCTGTCTCGATATGGTTCTCGAAGTAAAATCTTGGCTTAGTAAAATATATATTAAGAAAAGAGCTATTGATTGACTTTGTATACCAACTTTATACTGATCACACCAGGATTTTTTTCTTTTTTTTAATATATCATAGATGCCCTCAAGATGTGTATCATACAAAAAGAAGAATTATGTGCTTGCAACATATAAAAATCGTGCACAAAGTATTAAAAATAATAATTGTTCAGATTACAATTTCAGCGCACCGTTGGAAGAGCATCTTTTTTAGTATCATACACGCCATGGGATCGCCTATAATATATTCAAAGAAAAAAAGTGTTACTATAATGCGCACGAAGCAAAAATCATTTGAGACGTCAAAGAATTGGTAAATTTTGTTTTAAAAAAAGGAACCACAAAATGAATAACTTTGCAAAGATCTTGCAATATTATCAACCATATAAAAAATGGCTGATATATTCATTTAATATATTCAGACAAAATATTCATTTTGGAAACTACTTATCTTTGGCTTTATTTTGACATATTGAGAAATTTGCCAACAAACACCTTTCATTTTCAGGATCTTGTAGATTGAATTACCAGACTTGTAGCCATCATTCTCTATTATAGTCATAAACTATGATAGGTCAGTCAGTCTTTCATTCTTCTCTGACTCTTACTCATAGAAAATGGTCAATGGATACAATTTCTAAGTCTGATAATTGTTATACAATTTGGTAACACCGAGCCTACATTCAATGTAGGTTAAAACAAACGTTCCTTTTATGTTGTGCTTGTTACGTGGATTTGCTCAGTGTTGTAAGATTGTGCAGCTTTCGAAATTAAAAAAAAAACATCGACCATTTTCTCTAAATCTGATTGTACTTTCTTTCTGTCTAGGGTATGATTTATCCTACTTCATACTATTAAGAATATGTATTCGTCTTCTTTCCCTTTCTGTTTCGTCTCCAACCAGAAACCTTCTTTGGTAGTCTTAAACCTACAATCTCCTCATAAACAATGTCCTAACCAGTTGATTTCCCTCTTTTTAATTGTCTATCCGTGTATTATTTGCTTCTAACACCTCTTCATTAAGTATCTTCTTATGTATAGTTGACTTTTCCATTCTCCTCCATGTCCACATTCAAAGACTTCCAATTTTCTTATATTACTCTCTCGTCAAGTACATATAATAGTACAATTTTTCGGTACATACAAAGACATACTCCATACATAACACTTCAAAGATTTTGTGAAGCAAAACGCATCAAAATGTAACCACTAAGAAGAATTTGGTGCAACCAAAAATTGAAAATTCCACTTTTAAGAGACAGAAGATGCGTAGAAAGAATATAAATTATTCGAATTTCAAGATAAGATTCGCAGACTTCCTTCCAATAACTATCACAATTGATTTGACTAAATATTTCCTTACGATGTTTTCAACAGTGGAAACTAATAATACTCAATTTACAGTAGTGGCTATTACGTCATCGGGGTGGAGGTCTTCATTCGCATGCGATCTTCTGTATAGTTGTCAATGGCCTGGGAAGGAAGAACAGAAAAGGATCTTTCGTGACCGAGTGCATTAGTGATAGCATGCCATCAGTGGAAGTAGCAAGCTAAGATACAACGTCTCCACTATTTACCAATTAACTTTTCTCTTACAACGACAAGGCGCAGGAAGTATGTTAAGTCAATGAATGCGTCAATAATCTGATATAACATTTACAGCAGCGCTACGAAGGCATTATGGAGGAAATATCAAGGCCACTTCATTTGAATCAAAATGTTTTATGAGCAGTAATGAATATATAATTAAATCAATATAATAATAAAAAAAGAGCCGTAAAGTGTATTGAAGTATTCTATATGAAGTGTTCGCATTTTAGATGAAGTTATTAGGAAATTTTCGATCAAATACAAGGCCAAGTGGTCTAATAATTAAAATGCCTGACTACCAAGTGAATGATAATATTGTTTACAACAGAAGCCCTTGTCTCTACCTTGCCAATTGCATTCCTTGAAAATTTATACTCCTCGGTGGACGTCCTACCTTAGTTTTGAAACGGGCCAATACAGCCCAGAAAAGTAAATTAATTAAATAAATAGTCTTTTCAAATAAAACAATCATAAGCGCTCATGAGTATACATTTATGTCTAATCTGTTTCTTTAGTTCTCTTTTACTAAACAAAATACTCCATTTTAATTAAAATTTCAATGCTCTAAATTTATCTTAGTTTTTCTTACCTTGCAATGCATTCAAGACTTTTAACAGGTAAACAAATCGGATTTTGGGGATTGTGTTTGTTCCATACTTGTATGTTATTTCTTTTTCTCCCCACAACACATTAAAATCTTCGTGTTTCTTCACTCACGCCAGGGAAATGGTGGGATGTTACTTTTAAAATAGGTCCTGGCCGACTCCTTCCAACATCCTATCCTGTACCCCATCCCGGCCTAGCCACAATTGCTAAATAAATTCAAATTCAAAATTCTTTGTCTTATAGTAACAGAGCAAGCTGTTACAAGAACAAAGTTATAACACAATAATAATAATAAAGTCTAGGTACTCCCTTCACATATTTTTCTCTTTCCAATTTATAACTACTGATCAACCTTATATGCTATTATAGAGAAAAATACAATATACTGTGATCACTAAGTGGACAGGAGCGTTATTGTGAAAACGAAAAGCGAACATGTCTGATTTTGAAGTCATTTAACCCGCTTTTTCGTGCCTCCGCTTTCGTGATTCGTATCTTCTTCCTTTTCTTTTTAATCCTGTGATACCTGTATTTTGAAACATTGACCTACTATGCTTCTCCGGAAGAGGAAGTCATATCAAAACCCGCGTTGTTATCCCAAACCACAGAATCAACCTCCCTTCCTTAAAAAAAAAAAAAAAAAAACAATAATCCCCAAAGGGTGGGGGGTGATATCGTATAGCTGATAAATTAGGCGGTGATTTAATAGGAGGGCAACGCCCATAGAGAGCGTGTGCCTCCCTTTGCTGGATTTTCAGTTTTCTCTCGTTTTACGCAGTTCGTAGCATGAAATAAAAATTTACTTGAAGATTTAAAATCTTTTTTGGTATTAAATTCTATTATTACTTTTGGTATAAAATGAATTTTACGTAAGGAGTCAAATTACAGTCACGAGCAAAATCAATAAAATTGTAAGATGTTTGCTCTGCAATTCGGCGCCACTGAGTGTGACTACCGTATAACTACTCTCGCTGGATGCTATGTTGTGGTACACTGAAGGTCAATGGTAATATATGATAAGTGAATAAACGTATGCAAAAGGATTAGCTTCCGTAATTGAGGGAGGTGAGTAACTAAAGTCTACTCAAAATCCTTAATCGTTCTTTACGCAACATTACACATAGTATATAACAATGGAAAACACCAGTGATGTAATCGAGGGTATACGTTGTATACCCACCTCATGTTTTTAGGCATCACCGTATACCCACCTAAAATTTATAAAATACGCAGATAATGTACATGGAATAGTAACCGTAAAGTTTCATTACAACGAGCGAAGAGTATACCCACCTAAAAATTTAGCATTGCGTCCCTGGAAAACACTACTATACATTTTCAGATAGCCCTAACTAAAGTTGTTCATTTTATTCTCAGCAAGCGAACTCTACATATTTAAACTTAAACACATGTAACACATACTCAACAGCAATAGAATCTTGACGTAATATCTTTACAGTAGCAATAGTATATTTATCAATCTCCTTCGTAATAATAGTAGAAACTCTTCCGTCTTCAGTCGTCGTCAGTCATTAATAGTACTAGTAGTACGAGTTATACCTTAGAATATGTATTAGTAGCATCTTCCCAACTGTCTTTGATACATTTTCCGTAAATGTAATCATCTGGGGATAACTAGTAGTATGCAGAAGTACTAATACTTATAAACAAACGTAATATGTGTAACCTTACACATGTAAACCATCCCTCAGACTTGAGTCAATTTCTTACACTTCCATAGGCAATCGGTAACTAAGAAGAATGTTTATATCTCGCGGTAAAGAAACAAAAGACATCAGAAACATATTGCCGAATACGACTTACTAAAAGGATACAATGAAAACTACATCACTGCATTGGAGTTCCTTCAGTCTCTTATCTCTTAATTCCAACGGTCAAGTGCTGAAGGTTAGATATACACACTATTGGGACAAAGACGAAAAAGTATAATTTTAGGAGTGAATTATATACCATATATGGACACTTTCTACTTAGATTCACCCTGAAGCCTCTCCGAATAAAGTATGGTTATATATGCCTGATTAGCAAGGTCAAATCTGCACGAATCCATGAAATAAACGACCGGATGGCACGACCGGATAAATCTTCCTATCCGGCAGTAAAGCACACAACTGTAGATCAAAACAAACAAATCAACAAGTTGAAATGAAAGTATTTGAAAGCGTACTGATGTAATTTTGGATCATTATCAGCAGCCGTGATCTGCCAAAAGTGATAGGTACTTCAAGGTACGCTCGCCATGCATTTCAATCGTGCACTTATCTCTTTGTCTTAGATATGGTATCTCCCATGTCCCTCTTTTCTCTGCAAGCATACATTCGATTGTATCCCTCAGGATGTAATTCCTGTATAAACAATGTCCGAACTGGTTTCTGTCGCTCCACTGTCTATCGCCTACTGCCTTCAGCTCTTCCTCATTAGCCATCTTTAATGTCCAGGGATGGATATCACAATAATCAGATCTGAATGTTTCCCTCGTTTTCTTTTCTTACCATTTTCCAAAAACATGCAGAAACAATTAAGGTGAAGCCGGAAAAGAGTGGGACTGACGTGTTGCGAGTGAAGGATAAGTGAATACATTACTGCTAGACTTGTCAGTTGAATTTCTGTGTTGATAGAAGGTGGTTGCTGAAACTTATAATTTTTTCCGTCTACGATAGAAGATAAGTGCTTGAATTTTCATAAACGTTATGTATATTTCCAGAGGAAATGTTTTACTGTTAAATATATATAAAACAAGGAGTATCTGAGCTAGTTCTTTGTCAGAAGTAGTGTTATATGCAGTTTGTGGTCATTCTGGAAATTTCCACCCAATCTATAGTTCGCAATCTCCCCTCCTTGATGAGGATAGTTGGCGCACGCGTCAAGTAGGAGAGATTGCGCAGTACATTTATTTAATACAATGAGAGGACAGGTTGAGCATTCACGTAAGGTAAGTTAATTATAAGTCAGCGCTTGATTTAGGTGTTATTTTTGGTCTTCATCCACTACTTCACACATGTTCACTGATCACCACATAGAGTCAGTTATTTCCTCTGTCTACTTAAGATTGTATTAGAAAAGTTTATCAACACTACCACGAGTGAGAAATGTAACATTTAATAGGTATATTCAGGCTGCTTTAGCTAATTACTTTTTGTAATACGACGATTTATAATGTATTTGATAACAAGTAGTTTCTGTCTGGTTCGTACCATCGAATGTCATCTTATTCTTGTGCGTAGTCTCTCCTACCCATGTGCGCAATCTTATCTACCTTAGTAGGAGAGACTGCGCAATATAAAATTTTTGAAAATGATTATTATTAAGCATACAATGAATTATAACAAAGATTAATACTATGTAATTGTGTACAAGATACTAAAGAATATATTTTGTAATGTTTGAGAAGTTTGTATAAAATATAGATTTTTAGTGAATTTTTCCTGAATGTGCGCACCCCCCCCCCCCCCCTACTATGACTATCATCAGCACATAGACGACTTGCGACATATCTTTCTATAATTTAACCAAATGCTCCAGCAAGAGAACTGACGTACTGAAAATAAAAATGGAATGTTCAGAAGAAAACGGTAAGACAAGAATCACTAATATGTATGTATGTGACATTTTGTAAAGATTTATTATGGGATTTTTCTATTTTAAAAACATCGTAATTTAAAAGGCAAATTCTGTGAATTCAACCGTGAAAAATAATGCTAATAAAATACATACTTTGAGATGTTAATAGATGTTTTGGAATGCCCTAGACCTTTTGTTTTGTTCTTTACAAAAAAAAGAAGAAGAAGAAGACACTTCCATGGTCAGACATCGTAAACTCACTTCGATCATTCATTTGTTCCTGTATCATCTAAAATATTAAGAAGTTGCTCCATGGATCGCTCACTCCAGGAGCGCAAAAGAAAGGGTAACGTTACGAACGCGATACGAATATTAATGAAATCGATATGGGTTTACAAACTTAAAGCAGCGTTGTAATACACTTCCACTCCTACAATAACTCGTTTTTTTATAGGCTGATTTGATTTTACTCTCCAGCTTTTACTGTGATGAGTTTCTAAGTGAAAACCCATTGTATCAGATCGACATTCTTTATGACCTGATGTTCAAACGCTTCTTCTTGCACCCGTTTATATGTATACACGGTGAATATTACATTAAGAGTTAATGTTATGAAATGCTGGAATAGAGGAATTGTCATTACAAACTACAAATATACTTCTCTCTACCCTCCCTCTCCCTATTTTTGCTTGTTTATTTCATTCTATCTCCGTCACAGAAAATTAAGGCTTGCAGTCCGAAAGACACTACAGTTTTCTTCCAACCAAATTATTAGTAAGAGAACAATAAATTTCAATAGTTAATATAACGTTCTTTCAAGTAGTAGGAGGATTTCGAGTTCGTATTTTCCGGTAAACTGATTCGTCAACCAGAGAATTCGACCACGATTTCAGCTGACAGAACAGCTCGAATTTGTCTTCAACATCTTCTCTTATTAACAAAATATGTCGAAAACATCTAGATTACTCGAGCTTTTGCGATTAGATTTAATTTCCAGTGTGGTTTTTTTTTCTCCTTTTGTACCTCGGGGCCCATTTCTATAGATATTTACAACTAAACATAGACATCCAAATTGTACCAGCAAATGGAGAACAGATATGCAACTAAACTCCTTTGTGCATAAATGAGGACATGAAATATTAATTTAGATATAAAAGACAAGAATAGCAATTGTGATGGAATTTACGAAGATCAAAAAATCTGTGTTGACCGATGACCGAAATATAGATAAATAAACTATTCACTCCTTTCAGTTTTAATTTCCACTTTTGGTCTGAACAGATAGCTATGCATGGGCTACGCTCGTCACATATCTGACGGATGGGAAATGTAGCAGACAAGGACTTAGTAGATGTATCATTCCGGTATTCGCATGGTAAAACTGATGAAGACCCTGGGAAAGCTTCAGTCAGGATGGCCCCAGCACTTGTTTGCCTTTCCAGATCCGATGCGCAGTCCGCGACGTTATCCACTGGTCCACGGGGGCTGATTCTGTTTTGTATGGAGATTGTGTCATATAGAGAGAGTTCAACGGATTTTACAAAGCAGTGAAGAACGAATATAGGAAGTCATATGTGCAGTTGGAGGAAAATGGAAATCAGGTTTTTCGCATAGAGACTGTCGAAAGTGGAAAGACAAAAACAGATGCAACCCGGAGAAACAGTTGAATGCTAACAAGAAATAAATAAATCTAACAGCCGGAGAAGACTAAAATTACTTTAAAGTATCTGCTAGTGCAGGGAGAACATAAATAATAATAATAATAATGATGATGATTTGAACAAACAAAAATATAGAAATATCAAAATTTTTACTAAGAATATTGAGAGTTTATTACAAGTCAAGAAACAATTGTTTGGTGTTCTAACGATGTGGAAACAGCATCTTCAATGGACTTCCTTTCAGAAGTGATGTAGTGACAACTGAATATACCGTAGAAAGAAAAATGATTGATACAATGAAGTGTTGTTTTGCCACGGGCATGGAATGCATAATGGTGTGTGCGCGTGCTCGCCCATATGTAGAGATTACGTACATCCATAATACAACCTTGACCGTTGTGTGGGATGCATCTCGTTTCACCTGCACGCCTAACCTCCATCTCCCATGCTCCATCCTTCCCCGTGCTATCAAATCAAACTGTAAAACCGTTATTGCAAGGTTTATGTTTCATATCTTCTCCATTGGAAAAAGGAAGAAAAAAAACACGATAAAATGGAATCCGTATATCCATTTGCATTTCCAAAAGAGATAATCTGAATATAGTACAGATCCCAGAACCATATTAGGTGTTAAGAAAAGGGGAATCTTGTCTCTTTCTTTCTCTCTTCTTCCCCACCCCACGTCACTGTGACGTAACGAAAACCACTTGTAAAGAAAGTGGGTTGATGGAGGAATCAGGAGGCGGAGAGGAGAAAGAGACCAGAACCAGCTGAATTGAATCAGTGCCACTAAATCTCTCTCAGCTTACGAATTTAAATACTAGAAAAGGTGCAAACATGTCCACCCTGTTCTATCTTCGTATGCAAAATCCGTAAAGTCTATCTCCCTCACAGTTCACTTTGTATGGAAGTTCAATTCGGTATCAAATAACCATATTCAAGACGTATCTGTCTGTGGTTATTATCACATGCATACATTTCAAAGCCGTGGTGGGGATCAACAAGCCAGAGTAGTAGTATATACCGTATAAGAAAGAAGAAGAATAAAAAACTACACAGAGACCTTTCACTTTGCTTGGCGCCGTGCAGTCGATGTCATGAAAACGATAAATTTTGTTTCATTCCTTGTAAAACAAACCTTTGCACGATATTCTTTAAACTTCTTCAGGCAAGAATATTGCAATGTCAAACTTATATTGGAAACATTTGTCTTCTCCACAAAACTACATTTTGGTTGTTATTTTTTTCCCCAAACCATCAGACAAGACTAAACAAACTCGTAATAAAGATGACTATACCTAGGTGCACGTTGCCGCAATTACCGATACTACTCATTGTATTCTGGATTTAAAATGCCTGGATTAAATATCATACCGACCTTTACGATGGATGAAGTATAAGTACAGAAATATTAATGAATGTTTTCGTATTTTCGTCAGCGAAGGAGAAGTGTTTTGGGAATAATTCACGAATACAGTAAACTGTCATTTGTCTGCGCTCGAGCCACAATGACCATGCAGTTCAAATTCCTGGCAGTAAAATGAATTAGCACTAATTCCTGGCTAGTTTTCAGTATATGTTAGTCAGACTGGCTCACTATAATTCTTCCGATACGAAATCGCAGTTCGTTCTATTGATGATTCCATATCTATTTTTCTAACATCGTATCGGACACATCTGGGCTGTACTGAATCGCTACATCTGGATCAGTGAAGCTCCGATCTTATTGTGCTATCATTCATAAGACATTTGTTCATGGTTAAACACCACGCACGTATCATATCGGAAATGGCATGTGATGTATTATTCCTCCAACGTGTTAACCGAAACAGATCACAATTTTCTTCCTCTTCGTGAAATGGAAGTATATCAATTAAATAAGATTAAACGAAACCACAATGCATTCTCCTAATGAGGTAGTGCTAATATTTAATTAATCGCAATTAATTCTCTTCTCTTGTGCACAATGACAAAACAGCAACCAGATACATTTGGTCATTGTACAGGTACAATACCTGAAAAACTGTCTCCTAATACAAGAAAGAATGACACGTTTAAGTCAACAAGAAGTTAAAATAACAAGGAAGTGTAAATAGAGTTCAGTTTGCATTTATGGGCTATAATGGCAGCTACGGTGTAAGCTCGTCAGATGTTGAGAGATGATGTCTCTCAGCAAACACTCTACCGATGGCAGAAAAGGAAAAGATGGCGGGCAAACTAGGACTCATGTCTAGGTACCATAGGCCATTCTGCTTGTGAAACTAAGGGGAAACCACGAAAAACTAGAAACTGCATATCTCTCCAGTGCATTGTTGTCAGATTGAGGGATTTATCCCTCGTCGTAGTGTTTTCACCTGATAAGGGATTTCGGGAATTTTTATGCAAAAACAGTTTTTTTTTCTAACCTTTACGTAGAAAAAACATCAAGTCTGCACAATATAAAACATTACTTAATTTTGGCTATGAGAGGCAACAATATCTTGCTCAACAATGAAACACACATTATTGAAATGAACTGAATCAACTTCTTTCTTGTGGACATGCGTTTCAGTTGAACGCATTTCCTCAATGGTAACTGACAGAACTAAGAAACGAAGCAAACTTCATGCGAGATCGGTTGCCGCTCATGTGAGAAAAAAGTAGGCAATATACGTATGAAAGAATGTACTTGGAGAACAACAAAGATGTTGAAATAACTAACGTTTAGCTACACAGGGCGAGTAAAGTCTGAAGACTGTTCCATAAATTGGGTGTTTCACTAAAACCTCATTTATCCTTACTTGATGGGACAGGACTCGTTCCAGATGAACAAAATTCCGGATAAACCAGATTTACGATTCTTTCATGTTACAAGCGCACATTAGCAAAATTATTTATTTTACGAAAGACAAAATTTATTTGAATGCACTAAGGGAAAATACAGTACAACACTGCATATTTACACTGTGAAGAATTGTTTAGATGCGCTCAGTTGTTTATGATATAACCTATTTTGGAATTGAAAAATTAGGTTTTCGAAAATCTTTCCGGATAAACCGGAATCCACAGTGCATTTTGTTATTAATTAATTATTTTTTGTTTAGTCTTTTAAATGGGAACTGTTCAAATTGGAGGAATATGTATTTATTCGATAAAACTTTGGTAAACTTTATTTTATATGGGCCAGTCTAGTAACTGTTGACCCCGGCCCGTCACGATTATCCGTCATGTTCGAGTTAAAAGACACCCATGTCCCTACCGGGACTCGAACCCGGGACCTTCGAGTTGTATTTATTCGAGTTGCACTGTTTTCTATAAAAGTGGTTGTAACATATATATTCTGGATGTAATTCATGGGGCTTTTGTGATGAATTTATTATGTAGGGATTTTTGTGATGACAAAGGGATTTTTAATCACTGGGAAAGGATTTTTGGTTTCTACAACCTGGCAACACTGCTGCAGTGCCAATACAAAGTCCGAGATAGTAATCATTCCTAATCACAGTTTCTATATAGGTAAGATTACATAAATTCACGACTAGGCTTACTGCCGTGCATTTTCTATGGACCTATGGAAATAGATTCAAAATATATAATTAATTCATCAAAATCTAAAAACCTTCCAACGGACCACTGATATTTAACTGTTTGCCTGTATCTTCTATTGCACCCATAAAATTATATGGTTCTGCGTATATTTTTAAGTTGGGTAAATATGATTAAGATGTATTTTTTATGTTCAATAAAAAACATTTATAACATGTTTCATTTATTGATTTTTTTCTCGCTTTTCTTCACAAATTTTACTATTCACTATTTCGAACTTAGCTGAAAAGGGTGGAGATGGGAGGATATTGAAGGAATTGATTCAGTTTTTAAAAATATATTAAATCGATTAGTTAGGCAACCTTGCAAGTCTGTGACAGCCTAAACCAAATTATGTAAGCCTGACCTTGAGTTGTAGGCGTTGATTTCAATTTCAGATGAAGCTGGGCTGGGCTAAAAGGTACTTTGCGTGACGTGACCCACAGATAACTTTTGGTAATACACACACTTCAGCTAAAGCAAAAGAAGAAAAAAAGATGATGTC
>JAGDQP010029233.1:0-14632 GCA_022664845.1 Lepisma saccharinum | reverse complement strand
GCACAATTCTCATTTTGAAAAGTATGACAAACAGAAACGCGCGCGTGCACACATAGCATCACACACATGTGCGCGCATGTATGCATACATGGTAAGTTATAATGGATGACTGTATAATATAGTGTATAAGTGAATATGAATTACATCCCCCCAATAACTTTAGACACCCCTATTCGACTACATTCCTGGCGTACTCCCTGGTTTCTGGAGACAGAGAAAAGTGCTAGTCCTGGATGTTTCTGTTTCCTTGAAATGATTCCTGCAATAGATATTTGTAAGGAAACAGTTTAGATATGTTTGGCAAGTGGAAACGCAAAAAATTAAAAAAGTATAGAATATACTGCATATTTGTATAAAAGTAAGAAATTTACGAAATGTGAAGGTAAATGTATTATACTATTATTATCAATAAAAGATTAACGAGACAAATGGAGCAAATTGAATTAGAAAATAATTATTTCAGTGTAATTGAATGGGTGAAATTAAGAAGGAACAGTAAACTTATCGATGCTTCAAACTGCTTTTTTTTTAACCAAACTTGGTAGAGGAGTAGAGCACATCCGGAAACCACCATAAAACATGATTGAAAGTATTTTTGTCCAAAAAGAAGGGTGTAATGGCCAAAATTAGATTTATAATTTTATTTATCTGTAGGCCTATCTAATGCACAGGCCGAGATAGGGGAGAGGAAAGGTGCCACCTCAGCATTTCCCTAGTGTGACTGAGGAAAATCCTGGAGCACTGGTCAAAATTTAAATCATAAAAATGTGTACTTAGAGTGTGATATAAGTCGGAAAACAAACGTTTATTTGTAAAATGATTGAAATAATGGGAAACAAATTCAAATGAATGGATACTAGGTCACTGCGCTTTCTATTAGAGGGTATGTTTGTCATGGCTGCCATCTTAAACTCATCCATATTGAATTTTGCTCGATTTTGTTAAATGGAAAGGTGGTCATGTAACATCATTCTATGCTAGAAATACATTGGTAAAGTAAGTTTTGTCATTGATGTATTTTTGAGTGATAATGAGAAGTGACATTGGTATGAGTAGTTGATTGAAAAGTCTGGAAATACTCTGTTCTTCTTGAAACAACATAAGAAATGAAAACCTAATTACACAAGTAATGAGCACTGCTGGGTTGTTGGGTGGCCACCAGTGCTAATTACTTGTGGATTAGGTCTTCATTTCTTGCACTCATTGAAAAAGAAGAGAGTGTTTCCAGACTTTTCAATCAACTGCGCATAATAATGTCACATCTCATTATCTCTTTAAAACCCCATAATGTCACATCGTCCATCTTTATGGACGAAAACACTTTTAATCATGTTTTCTGGTGGTTTCCTGATGTGGTCTACTCATTTACTAATTTTGGTCTAAAAAGAAGTTTGAATCATACTGTAGATAGGGATTGAAAAAAAATATGTTAGTTTTAGAGCAAATGTAATACATTTAATCACTGTTTGATATCATAACTAATCTTACGATGTATGGCTAATCCCTCTCGGTCTAGTAGTTACAGAGATCTAGGAGGAGCACAAATGGAGAATACCAAATCATACAACCGAATCGTAGAACCAAATGATAATTTTCCCCACCGTTTATGACTTTGAGGAATCCAACGGTGTATTGTTAACCATTGTGGACGTATAGTTACTGATATCTAGAGAAAAAGGGCAAACGTACTATGTGAAAATATATAGTCAAAATAGAGAAAACGAAGAAATGGAATGAACTTGTCAGTTTTCGAATCAAGGTCATAATTTGCCCCTCGTTTGAGATCATGACAAATCCTACGGTGTACGGCTCATCTCTGTTGGACTTGGAGTTGCTGTGATCTAGGGCGAGACGGACAGACAGGCAGGACAAACACCAAATGAAGTGTATGCGCCAACAAAAGTCTATGTTACATTTTGCCTCTATGGAGGAAACGGCAAAGAAGTTGAAACTTGTCTGGAGAGCCGTGTGAAGAGTTTACAAATGAGAGATAGTTGACAGTGAAAACGAGCAGAATAATAAAAATACGTATTTTGTAATAATTACTTCGGATTAAATTTATTTATGAGCTAACGGCATCTTTGGCTCACGTCGGGATGAGTTAGGTAGAAGAAAAGGAAATTATCAGCCAGAGTCTTACTTGCCGTAACATCAGTGTTCGATTTGTACAGTTTCCAGAGGGCAAGAATTATTGAGATATGTATTACAAAGTATTTTATGATCGTTCATATCCCAGGCTAGATGCATATATCTGCAAACAGAGCCAGGGAAGATATTTGCAGGGAAGCAGATAATTCGAACCGTTCTCTGCTACAAATGGGACATTGCGTAGAATCGCGGCATATCCCAGGCAAATCAAATCGGGACTGTGGAAAACCTCGGGTTCTTCAGGCATCTAAGAGTCGAGCCGGGAGAGGGAAGTGGAAACGATGCGCCAAAGTGTCAGCCATAGTATAAGTTTGAAGGTACCATCTTTTATTGTTCCGGTATGACAGGAAATCTCCTAAAAACTGTTAGGCAGTCGGTCGCTAGCATTGAACCTACGACCTCCCGAATGATAAGCCAACGCCCTACCACTTTGATGCGGGCTTCAAACCCGGGTACCTACTCGTGACCAATCGGAAGGCCGTGACTTTACCGCCTGAACCACAAGGGCTGAGTAATAATTGCTTTGAGAAACATAAATTTACTTTTTTCGGAAACACAGGCACACAAAATATTAGTATATGCTATAATGAAACGAAACATTAGGAAAGTACTGTGCTGTTTGATTCTGCTGATAATGGACAGACAAAGAAAATGAAGACACGTTCAGGATACAAAGTGTCTCAGAATATGATGACACAACCAACTGTTACCGTTGTCGTGAATTATAGTAAATCAAGTGGTCAATAGAAAAAAATTCACCGCACCTGAATTAAACTAACCTAACTAATGGTTAGTTTATTTTATATAATTTGAAAATGCGTACATGTATAAAAATGGAAGTTAATTGTCTAAAAAGACAGAACGAGCCCGGGTTACCTGATTATCTGTCCGTTGCGGTAGCTACAGCTATAAGTAGGTACTTGCTAATGGGGGCTTGTTAGTGTTCTTTATGGAGCACTGCTTCATAACTCGGCCATGAGTGAAAGTATGTGGCGTCACACGGCCAATATTTCCTTCACAGAATTACTCGTAGAAATAGATATTTTACTAACAGTTTATACCTACTTTTTTTATCGGTGTGCGGTTGTTTATACCCTTTGGCAAGTTTGGAGAAAAGTAGCTATAGGAGTAGGGGCTACTTTTCATCAGTCGTAACAGTGATAGCGGTTTAGAAAAAGTGACTGTGAAAAATAGCCGCTATGCTAAATTTTGCCAATCTCTAATGCTTAAGCGTGGCTCACTCACCGGAAGAGCATGTAACATACAACTTTGTTCCACTTTTGTACTGCATTTCCCTCAGGATATTTCTGAATACTGAGGAGGCTATTTGTTGTAATATGGTCAACTCAAGTGCAAATACGAATCAAGAACAAATCAAAGACCTTTGTTTCGTAAATAATTCCATTTACACCAAAATGTCACATAGGCGTTCGTTCAAGTATACGCCTCATATCTTCTCTCATTCACTGACGATCATACGGGTATGCTAATAATCACTTGTAAACTGTCACTTCAAACTATGTGTAATGTGTATGCAAAATTTTACTGGTATGTATGTGAATGTCGCCAGCCTTATAGCTATTTACTGCCTAGTACGATTCCATCAATCCAATGAAAAAAAAGAGGAAAAGACTAGAGAGTTTGTACTTTTTCATAACCTATAGGCTAATAAGGAAAATGAAAATAGAGGATTTTGTGGCCACGTCCGCAAGTGATAAAAACTATGTATTAAAATTTACTCTTGGAAGAAGGCTGTCGATATCAGAAAAGTAATTATTATGATGTTAGTTTGAGGAGATGAATTTAAATGCAGAAGATATTCCGATATTCATTTGAGTAATCATAGTGAGAAACATATGAAATCTCGTGGTCATATCTAGAATTTGGCTGTGTTTTGCTTGCGAAGTATCCAAACGTAAAAAAAAAAAGTTTTTCGGGACCGAGTGAGTTTGTAACACTCAGTTTCGCTGACTTTTATCTTTCATTGGAAAACGATATCGGTGAATAGAAATTGGAAGTGAAAACCTTTAAGGGCCGCGATGGTTCAGTGGTAGAGAGATCACCTATGGCGCGTAGAGTAGTCAATTTGATTTCGGCGGATCCCATGGTGTAGAAACACCAAGTGAATATTTTTTCTTGGGATTCTCCCGTTTTCACCACCTTCTTCATTCCATCCATCATCATCAATTCGGCCTGGACAGGAGTTGCCGAAGGTCTCAAGCAAAATTCAAAATGAAGTAGAAAGCATCAATGAGGAATTAGATGTACTGCTGTAATATGTAACACCATTTAGTGAGTAGTATTCGTTGAACCCAGAGCGTATGAAACATGAACTAATTACTCATGAAACTTCATTTGTCTTATTTATAATTACACTGTTTTCTTTATATTATTGAGTACCGTAGACATGATATGTTTCCTGTTACTGATGTTTGGCAACATATAATATCCATAAACACATTATTCTATGTCTAAAAGGTATATGGTAGAACTTCATTGAAGACACTGAGAATGAAGTGTACAGAAGGGCAACAGTAGGCATTAATGAATTGAAAGTGAGACAGTGATGTATTCCCTTCCTCATTCTCATTGTAATGTAGTATATGCCGTTTTCCATTGCATTCTTTAACTATCAAGAACCGTTATACGGTTCTCATTAATTTGTTACTCTTTTATCACTATTAATTCCACTGGAACGTTATGATCGCAAGCGTTTGCGTTTTATTCTAGAACTCAGACCAATGCAAATAGTATCAGAAATATGTTATGAAACATCTTGATTTGTTTTGAAATAGTGAGAAGTAGAAATATACCTTTAAATAAAAATCGTTATAAATTCTTAAACAATCTACCAGTAATTTGCATTAAAATTCAGGCATGAGTAGGTTACTAAAGTCCAGGATTATAGAGTACTTAACATCAGGGTTAACGTTTCTAGAACTCCGTTGACATGAATTTCATAAGTTTATTACTGATAAGAAGAAATATCTAAAATTCAAATTATAATTTAACCTTTCTATGATTTGACTAGCTGCTTACTTGTAATTAACGATTTTTTTGTTACTTTAGGTTGTAACGCTTCGTATAATGGAATTGTTTGTCCATGTGTCTATTGCTCTCACTGTTCTCGTTTACAAATTGTACTTGAATCTAAGCACTGAGATAATGGCACAGGCGATTTTCGGTAATGCAAACGATACTATGAGAATAGATACAATGCAGGAACAGGTAATTATTAATCAAAGTTGTTGTTAGAATTTATATAATTCCAATAAAGTTGATATTTACTTTTGTGATTTGTAACAGAGTACAGAACGATGTACGATACGTTCGAAATGAAATACATTTGTCTTCTGGTGATTATCCGTAACTATGATTTGACACTGGGAGACAACATACTATGAAAGCGTGTATAATGATTCAGTTCCCATTCTAATTTCCGTCAGACACAAAGTGCGAGTCGAAGTGAGTATCATGTAATTGTCAGGCTTCAAAATAATAACTATGCACCTGTTTAAACAGAATTGTCCCGTTTCTTTTCAGTGAAAACTACAATTCGACCCGATATTTAAACCAGTAATGATAATAGAATTTTACTCTTTAGCACGTCATGACTAAACTTAGTTTTATTCTAAGTTTAAATTTAGTCGGTTAATTTGTATTTAGTATAAGAGTTTCGGTTTCTGTATTTTCTTTCGTCCTTATGATTAATAAATCTCTTGTCTGGCAAAACACTAGGCATAAACCAGAAATGTTTAATACGGCATTGTTGAGTAGTACAACGAATCGCTTAAAATATCTCAGTACTTTTTCCCTCTGCCAACTATTGACCGAGTATCCTCCAGTGGACAAGTAAGAATTTGAATTTGATTTGTATGTCCTTTAGGCGTCTAAGGATCAGGCCGGGATAGGGAAAGGGGGGATTCGGGAAGGTGTCGGTCAGGGCCTATGTTGAAGGTGCCATACCGGTATTTGCCTGGTGTGACTGAGGGAAAACCCTGGTAAAACCTGGTCGGCTGCTGGGATCGAACCCAGGACCTCCTGAATGCTACCCCAACGCCCTACTACTAAGCTACGGCAGCTCGATTTGACAAGTAAGAGAAACAGCTTGATCATTTGAACAGTACTAAGTGCATTTTCATCACATGTTTCAATTACAACAAACACAATATGGACTTCTATTATTATTTACTGAAACAACCAGATTTCTTGAATCTGATCTTATATTCTGAAAAAATCAAATGGTGCTCTACAAGAAATAATTACAAACGATCTCACTTACAGTGAACTTTAGTATGGAAGAGGGTATAGATTATTAGAATTACATACTTGATTCAGTAAACATATACGTTCAATTAAAGTTTTCTACTTTTAAATGAATTGTGAATTATTGAAAAATTATTCCGTTTTTGCCTGTATAACTTAGAGTCACCATAGGATCAAGCTGCTCTTTCCATCTCTCAGGTACACACAGAAAAATCTTTTTGTAGTTACAAATATTTTTTTTAGTTTAGGGCCGAAACGAAACTTTGTTTTCTCTCATCGATAGTTTGTTTAAATGAATTAAATAGTGAGCAGTAAAAAATATAACAATGAGAACCAGGAATAGAACTGAGATGTTAATATTCTGCAGCCTAATACTGTACCTATATTGTTGTTTATAGTTAAAATACACTACAAACCGATATAATCAATAGGAAATTGATAATCGATAATTACTACAAGAACAACTTCATACAAGAGGGAGCAACACTGCTAAGAAACCATTTAATTTCAATCTTAAACAATTAAAATGCTGGTCAATATATAGCATGATTAAAATGAACGTATTTTGTATTCATTTACAAGGGTTGAATAAAAAGTAATGTAACATTGTAATGGTTGGTACCTGGCTTTATTGACAGACGATCACAGTAGAATATGTGAGCGTATCTTACAATTTTTAAGAGCGTCTGATTGGTCGAGAGTTTGTGAAGTCACAGCGTGGAAGCGTTGTGATTGGCTGATTGTGGGAGAGGCTTGTGACGTCAGAGACCACCACATGACCTTAGCTTAGCATGTTAGTACAAGATTGTGGACTGCATTCATAGAGGAGAATACGGGTGAATTTTTTGGGGAAAAGCGATGCCGTAATCTAAGATGGCGCCTGGAAATTCCCATTACGTGTGAGCACATGGAAAGGGGTGATGAGTTGGGAAGATGTGGAGGGTACCTAATGTTGTTTGTATTAAATGGTGGCTGAATTAGTGAGAACGTAATCGAAGATGACCCCTGGAAATTTCCATCACGTGACACCTATCAGATGAGCTTTGAGTTGAGTTGAAATGGTGTTTTTACTAGATAATGAGGAATATACTGAATGTACCTTTGGGCTGGTATATCAGAAAATTTTAAGGAATATACTGACTGCGCCAGTGGGGGACAGGTGAGGCCAAACATTTAACATTTATGATCATTGTGGAAAGATGAGAATGAAAAGTTAAGCTGATATAAATGATAATGGATTACGGCTTTTGGTGGGAGTGGACGGTGCTACGGAAAAGAAAACATAAGGACCGGAAAATGTTGAATGGGCTTCGAGATTGAAGTGGTCTTTGGCTGCAAGTCGGATTTTGTGGATAATGGCTGCTCGGTTGAATGGGTAGAGGTTTGAAAAGGTAATAGCCATGAACTGTATAAGCTGCTCAACTGTGGGAAGGTGTAATTCTTGATGCTGTTCTTCGACTGCTGGATCAAGTTCGGGTAGGCGTAAAGGAACAACTGGTAAATTGTTTTCTGGTGAAGGCTCAAGCTTTTGCTTAGATTTTTACGAGTATGTAGGATGTTGTTGCTGACATAGATGGCATTTCGGTGGATTTTGAAGATTTGTGCAGTTTCGAGTTTGGTGGTTTTCTGAAAAGTATCCACAGCTTGGTGGCTCTTTACATTCACCAGCGATGTGAACGCCATAGGTTTGACAATGCTAGCATCTAAGTGGTGTAGGAGGTTGTGTGCGCGAAGGTTCTACCCTATGGCGTCTCTTATAGATATATGCGCATACCTTAACAGATTATCGATGGTTGGCTGGTGAGATGTGAGAACTCGTACGAGATAACTGGGTGATCTGACCTTTGAGACGTAATTCTGATTCTATTTCATCTGAAGTGGTGTCTGGTGATACTCCTTTAATCACTACTGATTGCATTGGTTTGCGTTTCAGTGGTGGCGGTTGTTTGATGCGTGGTTCATTTAGCAGTGCAAGATGAGCGTTTTCGCCGAAGATCTCAAAACTATGCCTATTACGAAGTGTTTTTGCAAAGTCTTTGTCTGGTTATTTGATGATACAGCCATTCCAGGTAGGTGTAATTTCACTGATGGTATCTCTATGAACATATTTCAGAAGTTGTTGTAGAAGTAATTTTGGCGTTTGATACTTGTTGTCGAAGTTTGTGAGCAGAAAAGCGTAAGTTGCATGATACAGTGCGGTAGAAAGTTGATCGTTAAAAGTATGTGTAATTTTCATATCATCACAATCAGATCCGGAAGCACTTAATGTATGAGTCCTTGCACTGGAAGGTGAAGCAGATGATTGTGAATGACGTTATGGTGATTATCTAGAGCGATGACTGGATGAAGATAGTTGATCTGAACTGCGTGAATGTTTCTTAGTTGCATTGAGTGAAGTCATTTTTGCAGTTGCACTGGAAGTAGTTTTTTGAACGATAGATGGTAAGAGATGTTGACCAGTTTGATTTTGCTGTGACTGCTTGGTTAGTTTCGGCGGCATGTTGAGTAATACAGTGATGTAGAGTGGGTGATGATAAAAAGATGATCAGTCTCAGTACAACAACTGCAAAATTGACGTCAAACTAACTCGAACCCTCCGATACTGTAGAGTAGCGTCGGTCCTATCATTGACGTATATGTACTATTCTCCCTCGTGCGTCTGCTACACGAGATCCTCGGTTGTACATTAACAAGACACAGCTACGCTAGGTTTAAGTTCGTCGAATTAGAGATTGTTCAGTATTTTCTTATAGAATATGAAAGTATACTAAATACATGCTGTCGTTACTATTTCTTATAGAAAATGGTCGTTTAAACATGTCTGTAATAAATTTAGGTTTAATACAGGTATAATATACGTATGTTAAATAACATATATCCGGGGACTACCCCTAGTGTGTGAGGTTTTAATCCATAATTGTTGATTCCGAATAATACACTCATCAGGGATAAAATGTTCTTATTTCTACCTAATCAGGTAGTAGTCGTAACTCAGCGCTGGATTTGTCAGTGGGGATTTCGTTCCATGTTCCTCCCAGCTTTCTCGCAGCTGTTTTTTTAACATTTTGTTAAGTAATTATTCATTTTCTGCAGGAATAGCCATATCATATGCAGATCAAATGCACTTCATTTCGTTTCCCCCAACCGCAACTGCTCCGCTGCTTTCGAAACATCTCTTTGCAGTATCTTCTAGAAATATCTTAAGTAAGTGAACTAGAGGCAACATCTCTGTCTCAATCCTTAACATATTGCCGTTATTTCTGATAAGTCGTCGTTTAGATTTACCCTTACTCAGTGATTTAGATACAATATCCTTATAATTCTTAGATTATTTAATTCCAAATTTGCATTCTGAAAAACTTGCATTAAGATGTTCTAGTTGACCCGATCGAATACAATTTCCATATCAACAAATGTTTCGTATATTTTCTAATATTTCTCTATGTATCCCTCTCCAGAGGAATCTACACAAAATTTGCTATTACCCTAGTGGTTTGATAGACTTCACGTCTTCTTGCATTCTTGTTTTTAATGCAATAAATACTGTTTAAAACAGTCACTTGGTCATTCTCGTGGGTCATAATTTTCGATGTAGTCGATGTCGCAGTGATTTACTTTGTTCTATCACTTTTCAGTTTATTTTTCAGTTCAATCGGAACAGCATCCAAACCCATTGCCCCACATTTTTCATCTTGCTAAGTGCTTTCTTCTCTGAGTATGTTAAACCTTTTATCACAATTCCTTTTTTTTGCTACTTTTATATATAACGTATGTGGGCGTTCGGAAAAGTTACCATTACAACTCTAATGATGAAGGTTGAATGGCACCAGAAATGCTCAAAGATAGACAGGGACAACCATCTGTAATATTTATGTTTACAACGATATAGAAGGCAACGGGAAGCCACACATTATTTTACCTAGTTTTAAAACATAATATGTAGCCTAATGGTTTGTCGTCGGAAAAAATATTCCAGAGCACTTATTCAAATCTCCGGGTGGGATGACGTGACAGAAGCTATTGCGCGAAGAAAGAAACTGAATTTAGAAGGAAACTAGAACAAACGAAAGTAGACAAGGTTTAGACGCGAAACATAGTACGTCAGAACACTGTTGGAAGCAGAGAAATGGGAAAATGTGGAAGTTGAACATTAAAATTATCAATTGGGAAGTAGTAAGACTTAGTGAAGTAAGATCGTAAGGAACTGGTGAAATGCGAGATGAAGAATATAGGATGTTTTATTCCTTACTGGAAAGAGGACGTATAAATGAAGTAGATAGCGTATATAACAGCAGGTAATGAAAACAGACTCACCAAGGTGCCTATAATGATGGTACGTTTGGAAAGAGAAAGAAGAACCTGGTTATAACAAACATATACATACTCTGAACTAAACATGCGGTTCAAGAGGTCTAGAAAAACTAAGAATATATTGAGCAGCTGATTCAGAGGAATAGAATGTCACATGTATTATTCTCTTGGGCGATTTTATTGCAGCAGTAGGTTAAGAAGAAAATGGTAAAACAATTGGAAATACGAGTTTGGGAGAGGAAAACAAAGAAGTGAATGGTTAATTGACACTTGTAACAAACATTCAATGCTTCTGGGAAATATGTGGCTTAAGCAATATAAAGAAGAAGATACCTAGACACGCCCGGACAACGGAAGGTTTCTGACCGAAAATGTGTTAATTCACTACAGTTTTAGGAACTGTTTGAAGCATCTAAAATCTCTTCCTGGGGCCAATATTCACTCTCACAATAATTTGGTCTTAGTAGAGGTAGACAACAAATTGAAACATGTAGGTAGAAGGAATATAGGAATTAAAATGTTTGCCATGGAGAAGTGTAACAAACAAGATTATGAAATAAATTGTGGAACAAGTAGAAAAAATCAGTTCAAATTCGTTAGAAACAAATTGCAAGGCTAAGAGAAGTTATAAAGCAATGTTTGCTGGATGCTCGAACAGAAGAGGTAATAGGACACTAGGAATAGAAAAGCAATAAGAAATAATGAGTTGCAGAGATAATGGTCATGAATATAAAACAAGGAAAAAAACTGGATTTGTGTAGATACGGAAGAGGATAGAAATATATACATTAAGCTAAAGAATAAACTTCGAAGAGAAGCAGACAAAGCAAGATAAACATAGATGACAAGGAAGTGAAATGGAATACAAGAGTTGAAAATAACGGGAAAATGGGATTTTAAGTACAAAGCAGCAAGAATGATGGAATTTGGAAGAAAGGGAAGCAAATCTGTATGGTCATTAAAGACCAAATACGGTGCCCCTTCCCTTAGTGATCGGAAATATGACAAGAAATATTATGTAGTTGATGTATAATATTCTTGAAAATTTAAAGATATAGATCGTTAAATATTAAGGGGGTTAAGCTTCGCTTGTCATGCTGACTACATTATCGTTTCCTTGTGTATGTCTATGCGGAAATCGAAATTTGCTAATTGGGCCAAGATGGCCGTATCCGGAATCTATATCACGTGATAAGTTATCAATAATTTATTTTGTATTGGAAGTTGCATCCAAATAAATTACGATTAACATAGGCCGACAGTATTAGCGCCCGATCTGACTTTTCAAGTGTCCAACCCGATCCGGCCAGCAAGTACTTGTGCCCTGTTCTGCCCGACATCATATGTGTCCGGGCGACCCGGCTTAGCCCTGAATGTGCCCAGCCCGGTCCGACCCGGTGTACGTGAAACGGGCCGGGCCGGGTAATCCGCCGGGCCGAACGGGCGCTCCGCCCGTGCAGGGCTCTGGTGTACAGTTAAATCTGACATTTTCATATCCCAACTAAATTTCTGCATAGTAATCTCTACCATCCATTCATGTTTACTTGTTTAGTTAATCCTATTACAAACATAATTTTGTAAAAACCCGTCCGTGCGCTTCGGGCTAGCATCACAGTTCGATCTTTAGCCAATAGACCGTTAAGAAAATATTTGCAATGTGTTTTGAAAATATTCTATAATTTTTGTGTCCGCTATGAGTGAAAATCACTATTATACTATTAAAGCATGATAATATCTTATGTAGTATATATTTTGCTGTGTGTTAACTGTATTCTGTTAGATATCGTTATCTGTTGCTCCAATATTATAATTCAGGCTATATTATAATGGACTCTTTTTCATTATTCCAGAAAAACTATTGTCAACTACCTTCTCCGAATGAATTCAAACGGGAGAAATGTTACGCCTGGGAGAATCCTGACGAGACAATGAATGGCTATAAAAGGATTTTCGATGATTTCATTAGCAAGGAAATAGTAGAGTACTGCATAATGAAAGACTACGTTTCTGCAACGGAATGTTTTTTCAGATTGATCTTTGTTACCACAATTTACTATGATTATATGCTTGTCGGTGAGTTCGTTCTAAGTTTGATTGACGTAAGTATACTTCGTTCATTTATTATAAGAGCGTCGTAGTTTGTAAAATTTATTGCAGACATTTTACTCATGTTAAAAACATTCAGTGCTGAATTTGGGTTAGTTCTATCTAAGATCATAAATCGTTACGAGTAGGGATCTTTAGATTTCTCACCACGAAATAATTATCCTTGTCTTGAGTGTTTAGCAACCAAAAAGCACACAATGACAGAAAAATACAAATTCTTTACCTGAAAACTAGAAGAGCATAACAAAAATAAGTTGTTTATATAAAGAACTTACAATGCTTACCTATATACAAACTAATTGATATTCTACTTAATAGACTTATATATTTACATTAACATATTTAGAAGAAGGATCGAATAACAATCGTATGAGGACTTCCGAATGCTGTGCAAGACTACATTGATTACGTTTTCGCCAACATTGGGCTTACTGTTTTATTTTTCAGTAGGTAATTGGAATATGTATAGACAATGAACCATAGAGATAAAGGAAAGCGACAAAATACGCATAATTAGCAATTCACTGAGGCTAAAGAATTATAAATTGTGAAACTTTGCACATGTTTTTTTATAAATAAAACACAATGAAATTACTGAAATTGAAAGTATGATATCGTAAACTCGGTTAAAAACCGTGTTTTGCAGCCATGGACAATCATCCATTCGTGACTCGCAAAAAGAGTTCCAGGTATAGGAACATTAATTTGGGAGTAGACTTCGTGACTACATGACCCTTTTTGGTGTAAAGATACTAAAATACTAAGACGCTTTATTCGGCGAATTTCGGAATAACAGGCGCAAAGTTTGAGTAGCGCCTATTATACATTAAAGTGTTCCTCACTGAGAGTCGGATATTGGAGGCGATATCGTACTGACTTCATGAGTCAGAGAATAGTAAGTTTGAATCACGGTAAATTCAAAGTATTTTCATTTGTTTTCATCAGAATGAATTTTATGCATTGTAGTAAAAAGAAATGGGCATGTGCTGAGTATGGTTTTGTATGTCATATATTTACCAGCGAATCACGAATTTGAAGCTTGTTGAATGTTGTCTAATAATGAAGGAACAGTTGGGTGATTATCTCTGCGAGTGGCCTTTGTGGGATTTTCGCCATCTTTGATTTTACTATCTCGAGAGATACTGTCTATCGAACATTCATTATTAGAGCCCGGATCTTAGGTAAAATGTCTATTCCTATACCTTCGATATATTTAAAAAATAACTTTACAGAGGTTTATTTTGGATGTCGTAGACTGCCTACACCGAATTTAATTTTGCCTATTTTGCTTATTATAATGTATAGAGCCTATAAAATCTTATTTTTAACACTTTTATGAAAACTCTTTAATTTCGCAGTTTATTTCCAGTATTAAGAAATTATTTCATGAAGCCCCGTTTCGAACTCAGATTCTCAAGGACATAGCCCTTGAACTCGCGTTTCCTCACCAATCTGTGTTAACTAGACAGGATACTTGGCAATGTATACTAACGCTATATTAATGCTATACTAATGCCACTATATTACGCTACTAACTTTGAGAAAATACTGGAAATTGTCAACAACCTGCCCAAAGAAGACGCATTAGCGATTCGCATTGTAAAGCAGTTATTGGTAAATGACACTCTTCCAAATGACATATTTTTCATTGCTGTGCACTTTTCTGCTATACCAGATAAAATACCTTTCTTCAGTGAAAAAGAAAAACACTAATAAAACCACTGAAATTTTATATGATGTTGTGCAGTATTTTTTCTGTTGGAGGTGTAAATGGTCAAAACATACGTGAGAAATGTGAATA
>JAGDQP010029232.1:12286-23516 GCA_022664845.1 Lepisma saccharinum | reverse complement strand
GAGTTTTCCTGTTTTTGCCAGTGACAACAACGCAGGTTTAAGCTGATGGTAGTTTGTTTGACCTTGTTTCAGAGAAAACACCCTAACATATTCCATTCCATTTAAATGGGAATTAAACGGTTACAATATAAGGGGTACTCTCCGCGATCTTTGTGTCGTCCTACTTTTATATGAATTTTAATTTTTTTAAAGGCCTTTAGGCAACTTTGGCTCAGGTCGGATGGACGATTGGTGGAATGAAGAAAGTGGGAGGAAACTGAAGAACGCCAAGCAACATTGTTTGTCCACCACAAAGCCAACATGGCACGAGCAAGGATCGTAACGATGACCCCAAGCACCAGAGGTGAGCGCCCTATCATTGAGCCACTACGGTCCCCATTTTTATAAGAGTTTGGATTCATTTATTATATTGCCTATCCGGTCTTCTTCTTTGTGTACTTTATCGTATATTATATATATAAATATAATTTTGAAGGATTGCAAATTGAAAGTTGATTATGATGGTGACCATAAGGGGTACGTACATGATCTTGGTATCGTTGTAATCTCATCAATACCCCGAAAATCGTGAAGTAATTGCTAACTTTCCTGATGGATTCCATTTCAATTCAGACAGAGCATGTGCCGGGCCAGTCGTAGATTTTGATATTTTTTTCATGATCTCTGAAAATTTAAGAGGACCGTAGTTAATTTAAAAAAAAAAAAAAAGTCCAGATATCCATCTGTGCCTGAAGTTCACTGTTGAGAACTATTGAAGGTCGGAAAGTGGTGTGCTGTACTACATTTAATAAATTATATCTTAGCAACAAATTAACATAAAGAAGTCACTCCGTTTTATCTGATAGATATTTGTATGTACTTTGAGAACATGACTCCCATATCGTTTATACAGGGTGGGCGCAAATTTTGTCAACTTCGTAACAATTTTGAAAATTCCAAGATTTCGGAATTTTTTTCCTTTCTTCTGTAACAAGTTTGGAATTGGTGTTTACAATTTTGAGTAGCCGTGTCTAGGCACTTTACCACAAAAATACCATCAAGTGTTCAGAGTGTTAAGTTTCCCTTTAATAACAAGCGATCATAAAACTTGGTGAGCTTTTAGAACACGTAAGTACCTCAAATATACTAAAAATAATATATTTTGATAACCCCTTTTCGAGAAAATGGTGTCCAAATATGAGCGGACTTTTCAAAATAAGCATTTTTTTTTTTTTCAGGAAAAATTTAGCCATAAAATCTAAACCAATACCTGACCGATGAAAAAATGGGCCATCTCTTAGAACACGTACGTGTGCTTACTATGCTGAAAAGTTATTTGTTTTGAATGGCGTCCGAATATGACGGATTTTATTTATTATTTTTCAGGAAAAAAATAGCCATAAAATCTAAACCAATGCTTGGTCGATAACAAAACTTGGTGAGATTTTAGAACATACGTATGTAAAATATACTGATTCTTTAAAACTAGTTTCTTTGTGAAAATTGCGTCTAAATATGGCGGACTTTTCAAAAGCAACCAAGTTTTCATTCCGTTGTTATTTCAGGGAAACTAACACTCGGAACACCTGAATATATTTTTGTGATAAAGAGCCCACACAAGCAACTCAAAATTGTAGACACCAATACCACACTTTGTTACAGAAGAGAGTAAAAAATTTCAGAAAACTTTGAATTTTCCAAGTTGACAATTTTCGTACAGCCTGTATAAGCGATATGAGAGTCATATTCTGACATCACAAACTACATACAAATATCAGATACAATAATGACTTCTATATGTTAACTTGTTGTTAAGATATGATTTATTAAATGATGTACAGCACGCCACTTTCTGACCTTCAGTAATTATGAACAATGAGTATTTATAATTATAACAATATTTATTGTATACACACCCCATGGTCTTAGTTATTTTCATTGTGGAAACTATTTGGCTAAATATTGTTTATCTTTTATTTCAGAAACTATAAATTGTTTTGGAAGCCCATCTGTCGTTAGTATCTTGTGCTACCTATTGCTCACATTAAAGTTAAAATTATTTTATATGTAGGGCTAAATGATTCTATGTGAATTTTGGATTCTCTTGTTTAAAATGCAACTCCCTGTAAAGCCCAGCGCTAGATTAATTATTCCAAATTAACGAAAATTACGACTGTTTACTTGGAAGTTAAAATTGGCTATATATAAAGTCAGGTTAGGTCAGAACGTGAGAAACTTATGGATTTTTTTTTTCTTTCTGAAAACATGTAACTTACATTCAATTTTGTTCTCTGTTTAAAGCATTCCAGAAAAATTTTGCTTAATATCAACCATTCTGTGAAATAAGAAGTTTCTTTCTATTTATGTTTTGCTCAATATATTGAAAATTTGGAATATTTTAAGAATAAAATTATCGAGTTTTAGAATAGTGTTTGTTTTCAAGACTATAAAATCATATCTAGTAGTTAGTCTGGTACTAACTTAGAAAAGGTTAACTGAAGTATCTTCTGCTTCTAATATCAAGGTAATTTGTTCTCAAACTCCAAAAACACCTCTGTGGCACTGACTGACTGGTGTTTTCGGTTGTGCTCTAGGCAAGTTCAATTTAGGACAGGTGATTGAAATTAATGGGTCCATTTTAAAGAAATAGCAGTACGTAAGTACTTTCCTTTCAGGCTGAGCTCATAACTCCTCCCGGTCAATGCTGATACACAAAACTTTCTGTGCATCACACCTGAAAGGATTGATAGTATCGAGTGAAAACAGTGGACACTATTTAAATAGGCTCAGTATTATTTTATGGAGTTACTAAGGTAAGAAAAGTGTATTATTTTCTACGTAGCTGAAGTGGCTTTTTGCTTCGATGATAAAGAGTATTTTATGATGCTTTTGAAATAGTGCTCCAAATGGTAAGTGATATTTGCGTGGATGCGAATATATTAACTGAAAGTAGCCGTGAGCTACCTTGTGATTTGAGCCTCAGATACATACCACGTTGAGTGAGTTCTATAGTTTTTTTTTCTTCTTCTCTGTGTGTCAGTGTTCTGAGAGGCAGTGTGTTTCAGGAAATTTGGAGTCAATTCTTGATATCCCCTAAGTCGCTGTTGTGTTACAGCTGAATGCTTTTGGACCTTTCTGATTTTATAAGTCTGCCTGAGTTCTTTTGAGATTTTTAGCAGACAGTTCTCAGCTTGGCTGAGTGGCGACCCAGGTGTCCTATCCTAAATTTTTTAGTTTGTCGCCTGGTTATCTGAGTTCGCTATCTCCACAAAAAGCAGGAAAGCACTTGTGGTAACATAGTGCGTGTACGCCTTGTCTTTGTGAGACCAAGTTTGTGATACAACTGAGCTTCATAGAGAGAAGGCAGACGTTACACTATTCAGGATTACGTTCGTACTTTGAAGAAACAGGAAGTTCGATGCAGTTATGGTAAATTCGCTGAGATCATGTTGCGTGATCAATTTGTGGTGGGACTATTCAATGATGCCATTCGCAAAAAGATTGTTATCAGAGGATAAACTTACATTTACTAAAGCTGTAGAAATTGCGTCGTTAATAGAGAAAATCGATGTTGTTTATAGAGAGAACTGACGAGTTCAAGTTAGAACATATGCAAGTCAGGACAAATCAGATTTTAAACACCTACCATGTAGGAATTGTGCCCGTTATCACGAAAAAGGGCAATGCAAAGCTTATAACGCAGTTTGCTTTCGGTGCCGAAAGAGCCCATTTAAAGGTAGATTGTTTGTCTAAAAACATACAGTATGTTTAACAAGTTGACAGCGAGTAAGACGTAAGAGATCGACAGCAGGATCCACAATTAGTGCAACAACTCAAGTCTATGTGGATGAATTAATGTAGGTTGACGATTTTGTTTCACTTAATAGTAATAATCATCGTAGATCACCAATGCTTACACTTGGTAATCACTGTTGTAGCTTCATCTGTGATACAGGAGCAACATTAAACTTAATCCCATCCCTACAGATCTTGGGTTGTGAACGATTCATCATATTCTGTTGGAATAATATATCTGATAACACAATTTTAACATCAGTGGGTTACATTCAACTTTATGCCGTATTCAACGGAGCGGTGAAATTAATACCTTTTACAGTTACCGATTATTCCAGTCTATTAGCTATTTTAAGAGGACATTTTAATTCCTGAGTTTTCACATAAGAGATCTCAGCGACAAGACGACAATAATCAGGAAAGAGTACTTTGCCTAAGTAAACTTCAACAGCTAGAATACGAGTTAAAAGCCTTAAGTAGACAACTCGAGTTTTGGAGGACAGGAAATGTGAGAAAGGAGTCAGATTTGAAAGGTGAAACTAATCCTGTTAAGTCAACTGTTGAGTGGTCGTGTGATTTTGAATACTTTCCTAAATGCGTATCCTTGTACTTTCGGAAGTAACGTTGCTTTCTTACCTAGAAATGTAAATATGATGGTCAACAACGTTTATATAAGTAACACTTATGTTTATATAAGTAATACTTATATAAACTCACTCTTTAGGGCAATTTTACAGGCAACACATTTGTGTAAATAACACAGTAGATTATAGTTTCCTAATGTGTCTTGAACAAAAGAAAGGGAAACGCAATCTGAACTCTGATATATAAGGCTGATGTCGGGACTCTGATATCGTCGCCTTACTATTCCTTCAAATATGTATCCTTAGCGGTTTTCAAAACTTTCAGAAAGGGGTGGGCAATTCATTTAGTTCTTTTGAACTCTCGGGTTGTAGTGACTATTACTAGTTATATCACCGTGACTTTCCACATGAACATGACTTACGTCTTAGTCAAAGTTACTCATAACATTCGGAGTAGCCGTTGGGTATATAGTTGAGGGAAAGCACTCACTCCATCAGTAGAACTTTTCGTAGAAAGTTCCCTTGTACACTATACATAAGATGATTCCATTGTGGATGTAATCAGCTACACATTTTCACATTGTCTTGCACAAAAGAACTGCAAACATAATGCGCGCGTGTGTACATAGAGCACTGAGATGCTTTATTATTCCGTTGAATGCATCTCCTTAACTACAGACAAAAGGTAATTCATGTCCATTTTTTATATAGATCACAAGCTAAATCTAGCAAAAGGAGTCTGTATTTATCGGAATAGAGAGAACATTGCAATTAACTGTAGGTCTTCCTATAAGTTACTTCTGTTACATGGCACTGAATTACGCAATTCAAATGTAGTTATGTGCATTATTTCAGTTCCGTACAATGCAGAAGAATGTGATGTAAAATCAAAGAGTGATGCACCAACACCCATGCGCCCTTCAAGTGTCCTTGCATTCATGCCCTTCCCACTTGATTTTGTATCACTCTGCATTGGATGCACTCAAAATAATTACATTAGAAGTACATTCACCCGCCATATAAGAGAATTAACTATCATAAAGAATTACTTAATTAACTACATGAGTAATAAGCTACGAAGGGAAAGAATTAAAGCAATCCATATCAGCATACTCGAGGAATGCTTATAGCTTCATCTGTTTATATTTGCAGCGTGTCGAAAATATATAAGGTGATTGTACCAATGGTTGACCAAATATGGAAAATTTCAAGTGTAAACAAGAACTGACGTTTATATAATATAAAAATAGTTATTTGGTCTACGAAACAAAGCCTGAAACAGTGCAGAAAAAGTCGAAGAAATAGCAGCTCGAATTTGTTTCATTTGACAAGACAAAAAATTTTATTGCTGAAGTTGCACCAGTAGGTGACCAGTTGTAAATAGCCAATTGTGAACGACAATTGTTCTAGTGTAACTGTAAATCATTCATTCCATTTACTGTAGATTGTTCCTTAAACAACGAAGGGATAAATAAATTAATTACTTCACTGTACCGTAGCTTGCTAGTACATATGCACGTATATTATGTATTAGTTGTAGCTGTCCTTTTATTATGCGCTCTGCTCTCTTCCAGATTCCCTTTATACATATAAGTGATTTTGGAGGTGACAACGTTTTCTGATTGCACAGCGTTTGGGGACTATTAAACCTTACGGAAGTATAAAACGTATTTTGTTTACTACTGTACCAAATATAAACTCTATTATTACCGTTTGTTTCCCTCATTGGCCAACCACTGGCGACTGGTCCATTACAGGTACGGACACCCTACACTGACATTTACTTTCCGGCAATGAGACGAGATAGATAAACATTTAGGCCTATGCGTTCTAAGGTATTATGCTTGATTTGAATTCTAAGCAATAATTAATACATCACTTCAATTTGTAGGCGCTCTAAATACAGTTCAACAAATACTATACACGCGGAAAATTAGGTCTTACTTTCTACTCAACGCATTATGACGGTCATTTATTTGCGGCCAACCTCGAGAATCAACCAATCGAAATTCTTGAAAATAGAACAGCATGTATGAGAAATTACACATTCAGGAATACCAATGTTTTAACGTCTCGTTTGTTAAAGGAACCTTAAACCGTAGCGTTAAATGTCGATGCAATGGAAAAAACTTAAGGGATGCTTTAATATTTATTTAAGCGTTAACTAACGCGCCCTTAACCAAAATTTAAGGAAGGTCCGTGAAACCGGCGGTACTTCAGCTGGACAGGAGCTTAGATTAATTCAAGTGCCAAGAACAAGATCCGCTTCGCCTGCCAAGCATTTATGTCTGGTGACTTCCATATAACTAAAAAAAAACGCATTCCAATCAAACAGCCCAGCAAACCAGCCGTATGTAGTAGCTAGGCAGGTGATATTTGTTTATTCTCTGTACATAATAAACTTATTCATTTAATCGTATAAGAGCGTTTGGATAACTATTTTCTGCAGTGGAGTCTTCGAGTTTGTAGAAGCAAGTAGGGTGAGAGAAAGGTGCTGTTTAATTTTCGAAGCACCTCTAACGAGATTTAATGATTGGATAATTTAGTAGTACCGGTCTATAGTTTCAACGAAAACTTTCATAAGCAGTAACTGTTAACTGTGTCCGTATCGAACTTATGGTCGTTAAAAAGTAAATAGATTGGAGTAATTTTTTGTAACAATTATACGGAAAAGTGGAAACCCAAACAGTGGGATGAATGAGAGAGGACAGTGGGAACGGGAAAGTTAGGAATTGGGTCAGACCTGCTTCTGGTCAATGGAGAATTTGAACCACTCTCACTGTTTCTAGAGGCTCCCTGGAATTAAAATGTGGGCTTGTCAGTGAGGGAAAACAAGTTATCGGTACTCTCACCCTCTATCATACGATGTACTCAAAGTCGCCTTTTTTGAATTTGTCAGAGACTATCATACTCGTAAAATGTATTCTGAATGTCACTTCATGACGCGTGGAATCACTCTAAGTAACATAAATCACTAAATTACTTCAACTTTTAATGTTACGCTGAATATCTATCTCCATATCAAGAGAGAATAATTTAGTTATACATACCAACAACACCAGTAGTTCCATCACCAATTTCATCATCTTGCGACTGTGAAAGCTGCACCATTAACTTGGCGATTTCATGGTCTACGTCCATCATTTTGAGAATTGTTGCGCCATCATTAGTTACGGTGACGTCTCCATCAGGTGACACCATCATTTTATCCAAACCTTTTGGGCCCAATGACGTTCTCAAAGTATTTGCTATCGAACGTCCAGCAATAATGTGTGACTGAAATAAGAATTAAAAAGTCACCATCAACTTGTACAAATAATATATATATGTGTATATGTATGTGTGTGCGTATGTATGTATGTATGTATGTATGTGCGTGCGTTGTGTGTGTGTATGTATGTGCGTGCGTTGTGTGTGTGTATGTATGTGAGTGCGCCTTTCACTTCAACTCAAGCAAAAACTGAAAATTGTACAATTATCATCTCCGATATTAAACTTTTTTTTTTCATGGAAACTATACGTGTATTAAGGGACCTGTATTTTTTTGTTTTGTTGAAAATAAAATCCCACGAAATAATTGGTCATCAAAGAATGCAAGTATAATTTATGAATTGAAGCAAACATGAAAAATGGTCAAATTCAGAGCCCCACCATTCAATTATGGAGACAGGTAGAGTTATAATTCTTGTTGTGGTATATACATATGGATGTGGAAAAACTGTATTTTAGTATAGTTTGATTTCCGCATGTGTATATCTTAAAATTAATGAACGTCAGTTTATCTGAAAAGTCGATGCTTGCGCATTTATTTTCGAGTACTTCCTGTTCGAATTTTAAAATTGTTTTCATAGTTTGAAACCTCTAGTTCATAGTTTGAAATAAATTTTGTATCGTTTCTGTGCCAACAGTTTCCTTGAAAGAAAATAATAATAATAAATCTAAAAATTGTCAAAAACCACAATTTTTGGACGCCATTTTCTCGGAAAACCAATTTTTAAAAATCTGAAATTTTGTCAGGTTGTTCACTTTGCATGAATAATAAACACTCCAAAGCTCATTCTCGACCAGTGCTTCACAAATTAACTAGTCTTTTGAAGTAGGCGAATTTTCTTTAGTGTGATGTCCCAGTTGGCAACACTGGGAATAATAATACGGTGATAATTGGATCGTGGTTGTGTATCACAGTAATTCACATTAATGTGAACTACAAAGCTTAAGCTTACTGTGAATTTCATGAACTGTGCAACACCTGAGCTTCTGTTAAAAAAAAAAAGTTATAAATATTGAATATGCGTATGCTGGGGTAATTAACACCAGCATAGCTGGGGTATTAAGCAACCATGCTTCACTGATTAATGTAAGTACTAAATTGTAATATGAATATGGAACTTTTATTACTGCTAGTGCTAAAAGATCTGCCGTATCTTTATTCCTTACGCACTGAACGCAAGCTGCATGAAAACATTAACCTAATGGGCTACACCAATAACGTAAGGTTAATTAGGTCAACTGAGGAATTATACTTTCAGTATGGAAAGGTATCTGAAGTCCAGCCACATATTAGTGACGTATAAACCATGACGACGTTAAGATAAACAAGCAAGGCAACGATGGCTAAGTAATAAAAGCGAAGCAAATACCAACCTCTACAGTAACGCGAAACGAAACGCCACACGCGGGTTCAGAAACAATAACAGAATATCTGATGCAGAAGGTAGAGGAAAATGGCAAGACAAATCAAATAACACGAGATATATACAAAGGGGCAAATCTATTAAGAAAAAGTTACCAGCCAAGGTTAGGAATGATTTGAACGAAATGAACGTGGAGATCTCTTCAGGCGGATCCGACCAAAATTGTTGATGAGTGGAAAAGTTATTTCGGAATGAGTGCCAAAGCAGACTGGTAGACCTGGGCCCTTAGTGGGCTGTTGTGCCACGGTTTTATATATATAGACTAGTACAATGGAAAGCCGGGAAGGCAATTTAAGGTAAAATTTAGACAAATGAAGGAGAAAAAAGGATTATTTACATACAGCTTACTAACGCACTAGATCACACATATTCACATGTACACACAAAAAAAGTCACTATATTTCGTGTATTCACACTTTTTCAAGCAGACAGGAAGAGAGCGAAGTTCACAAAGTACAAGTTTGAAGAGAGAGTGGCGACACGTAGCGGACAAAACATCAAAACTGGAAAACAACTGACTGCTGTAGCGCGTAGATACCCGGAACTTGAAATAATAATAATAACTGTATAAACGTGTAAGTACAAGGTGGGATCGTGGGTCGAAATGTATTGAAAATGCAGAGGAAAAAGGGAGCTTAGAGTTATTGAAGGTTAAGTTTTATTTTCGCGCTCAGATCGTGAATAAACACATTCTCCCACAGACGACGTGTTGAGGTGCTGTTCGTAGGGGGTAAAATGTGCATTATGGCAACCAAGATAGATAGATCAAAATTGGTATTGTGGGACTCGGTGTGCAAGGAAACTGGGGCAGCCGGTTTAATGATAGTACAGAAGTGATGATGGTTATTAATTCGAATGTTAAGAGCACAACTTGTTTCCCCACATAAAAGGCATCACAGAACTTGCAGGTTAGGATGTATATAACATTAGGGGTGTGGCATGTACCCTTGGGATTGAGGGTGTAACGACCATTAGCAGTATTATTGATAGTGATTGTGGGAGATGTGATGAAAATAGAGCAGACCTTACATCTGGGTCTCTGGCATGTATGGGCGCCGGTTTGGTGTGGTGGTAAGGAGGGATTCGTACGGACCAAGATGTTTCTAAGATTAGGTGGATGTTGAAAAACTAATCTAGGTTTGGTGGGGAATATTGATCTTGTGTCTGGGTCAGACTGAAGAATGTGGAACCTCCACCGCCTCCTTACCACCACACAAAACCGGCGCAAAGACATGCCAGAGACCCAGATGTAAGGTCTGCTCTATTTTAATCACTTCTCCAGCAATCACTAACAAATACTGCTAATGGTCGTTACACCCTCAATCCCAAGGGTACATGCCACACCCCTAATGTTATATACATCCTAACCTGCAAGTTCTGTGATGCCTTTTATGTGGGGAAACAAGTTGTGCTCTTAACATTCGAATTAATAACCATCATCACTTCTGTACTATCATTAAACCGGCTGCCCCAGTTTCCTTGTACACCGAGTCCCACAATACCAATTTTGATCTATCTTTCTTGGTTGCCATAATCCACATTTTACCCCCTACGACCAGCACATCAACACGTCGTCTGTGGGAGAATGCCTTTATTCACGGTTTGAGCGCGAAAATAAAACCTGGCCTTAACCTTCAATAACTCTAAGCTCCCATTTTCCTCTGCATTTTCAACACATTTCGACCCACGATACCCACCTTGTACTTACATGTTTATACAGTTATTTCAAGGTCCGGATATCTACGCGCTACAGCAGTCAGTTGTTCTCCAGTTTTGATGTTTTCCGCTACGTGTCGCCACTCTCTCTTCAAACTTGTACTTTGAGAACACGTGAACTTCGCTCTCTTCTTGAAAAAGTGTGAATACACGAAATATAGTGGCTTTTTTTGTGTGTACATGTGAGAGAGAGAGAGAGAGAGAGAGAGAGAGAGAGAGAGAGAGAGAGAGAGAGAGAAAGAGAGCTTCCAAAGAAATGGAAAACCTGAATAATAGTTCCGATGTTCACAAGGACTATAATAATTACCGCAGAATCTCGCTACTTCCAACCTGTTACAAAGTATTAAGTAATATTGTGCTAACTCGCCTAAGCGTATTCTTAGATGAAATAATTGGAGATCACCAATGTGGATTTAGAAGAAATAGATCCACGTTGGACCAGGTTTTTGCCTTGAGACAAAT
>JAGDQP010029232.1:1952-12186 GCA_022664845.1 Lepisma saccharinum | reverse complement strand
AAACTGGTTCAACTAGTGAAGATGTGTCTCAGCGACACCATAAGCAGAGTACGGATAGGTAATACTATATTAGATAGTTTCAAGATTCGCAACGGAGTGAAACAAGGCGTTGCCTTATCACCACTACTGTTTAACTTTGCGTTAGAATATGCGATTTCCAAAATTAAAGGTAACAAAAATGGACTATCATTGAATGGTCTGAATCAACTATTCGTATATGCGTATGATGTAAATTTGATAGGGGACGATGTAGATGCACTACAAAGGACACCGATGTCTTAGTAGAAGCGTGCGATGAGACAGATCTACAGCTAAACATTGTTAAAACAAAATACATGATAAGAAGTCGAAACGCAGAGAATGAAGGAAATAAAACTATAATTTGGCATGAGGTCACGGAAGAAATAAAAAGTGTTAGTATCGGGGAACGGCATGTTTCTATTCAGTCCAAAAACTTTTAACATTGCGATTAATATCAAGAAAATTGAAAATATACAGAACGGTTATTCTGCCGGTAATACTTTACGGTTGTGAAAGTTGGAGTACGACTCTAGAAGATGAACATAAATTACATGTATTTGAAAATAAGATTTTGAAAAAGATATACTGGCCGAAACGGGATGAGATGACTGGAAAATGGAGGAGACTGAAGAACTCCACGGACTATACGATTCACCCGATGTTGTAAAAATAATGAAATCGCGACGAGTAAGGTTGGCAGGCCATGTAGCTCGGATGGCGGAAAAACGAAGTTTATTTTCTATCCTGGTTGGAAGACCTGATGGAAGGAGACCATTGCGAGAACCGAGACGTCGCTGGGAAGACAATATTAGAAGAGATCTTCGAGAAATAGATGTACGTGATGAAAACTGGTTTGATATTGCCCAAGATAGAATACAACGGCGAACGATTGTTACTGCAGGTATGATCTTGCGAATTACATAAGCCACAGTCAGCTAAAATAAAGCAAGACGAATGTACACCTTTACCATTATCACGGAGAGCTAGGTATAACTTCAAGTGATATTACCAATTAATCCAAGTAGCACTTTACCACAAGAAATATACAACACATTAAAATGACAAGCAATCTTTAACGATCCTCATATAACTAAAACACATTGAATTTACAATCCTCTTACATGCATCTAACTGTGGATTCCCAATATAGCAGATCTTTACCACTAATTATTTATATTTATCAACAAGTCTGTTTATAACTGAACGTTAACTCATTTTTCATGCAACCTTGCAATTACCATAATAATATGTACGTAGAAACACACTAATGTAGGTGAGCCATACATTGTATTCTGATAGACGTAGCATTCGGTTTTTTTTTTCCTTCTATTTTCAAAATCGATTCAGTGCCTCGGAGCATATAAAAGAATTCGACCAGCAATGCCGTATTAATGCACGATGAACCTTTCTATACCAAAGAGAACATTGATGAAATGGATGAAGTACCAGTGGCCAATCACTGAATGGTTTCTCGGGATTTTCCTGCCACTAGGCAAATGTCGGAATGGTACCTACAGACTAGGCGCTGGCCGACTACCAACATTCCTCCACTCTATTCTGGGCGGATACTGTGACGCTTACAGACCTTTACTGTCAAGTTATTGTTCTTATGTAGAGTTTTTTTTTTCCTATTGTGATACGCAATATCCTAAATACCTTACTTTGTACTGTTGCAGGATTATACAGTAACTGCTTTAACATCCTAATGAGATACTGCTTGTTACCAGTTGTGTCCTTAACGGTAAAACGCGGTTATTGGAAACATTTTTTTTTATTATTATTATTTTTGTATTGGCATAAAATTGCACATAAAAATTAAATCATACATCACCTCAGAATCAAAAATATATCATGTCTTTGTACACTTACATGAAAATAAATATACAGCAGGTGTTTCAGAGGTGCTTATTACCCCGGAATGATACATCTGTGGGGTTTTAAGCACAAAATTGAAACGTACACGTGGTAACAAGCTCAATATCATCAGAATATGAAGGCAATTGCTTTATAATCCTGCGCCAATGATATTTACGATCTTGAATAACATAACAGAACAAAAAATACAGGCATACATAAGAACAAAAACTTCAAAGTAAAGCCCTTTAGGCGTCACAGACTCAGGGCAGAACAGGTTGTAGGAGAGGATATAGAAGGTAGTTGGCCAGTGCCTATTCTGTAGGTACAGTTTCGGTATTTGTCTACTATAACAGGAAAAATCTGTCAGGGTAAGTGGTCACTGGTACTGCATCCATATCTCAAATTCCATTCTCTCTGGTATCCACCATAGAGCTACTAGAATCGTTTTTTTTTTTCTAATAGTTTGCCTGATGCTGAACAAAGGGTTCATCTTCCCTCAGTATGGCACTGCTGATCACATTGCTTTTAAATGGCCAGTGGCAAGGAATCCACTTTGAAAAATACAAATTAAACCCATGCTAGGCCTATCAGGATACAATTACTGCCTCATCTCCAATGTATTCAGGATACAATTACTGCCTCATCTCCAATATATTGGAACACATTCCATATTCATACCGCAATCATTATTTAAATAACCGAACAAGCATTGTGCTTAATACCCCAGGCATGCTGGTGCTAATTACTCTAGCATTTACATACGCGATCTTTATAATCCTCTTTCGTTGTTACCAAAGTTTATGTTATTGTGCAGCTCGTGAAATTCATAGTAGGGTTTGTAGTTCACATTAATATCTATTACTCTTTTCTCCTTTTAATATTAACACTGTCAGCTTAAAGTAAAATTATTTCCAAATTGTACTTTAGCTGAAGAAATTTGATTTATTAATTTGTTAAACACACACACCATTTTCTCTTTTTCCCTCCAAACAGGCAACACTTTTTTTCTACCCTTTATGCTTTAATGAAAACCCCCACTAAACACGACGTGAATCTTCAATTGTACCAGCTGGCTAAGTCAATAGAATCCTAGAGTGCCTGTCACCCGGTTTTGCTCTAATATCCAAGAGATGGGGTTTTAGGCACCTGCTATGGGATGACGGCAGCAGTTTCCAGCCATTTGAGAAAAATTCCCACTTTGATGGTTTGTAAATACGCACAAAAGTTAAAAAAAAACGGAAAATATTTGAGTCAATACATAAGATTGTAGGTTAAGCCATGTACTAACGCTGTATAATACGAAGAAAAACATTTGTAACCCCAAAGAACAGTAAAACTCACCAAACAGCAAAAAAAATAAGTTTCCAGCCACGTGTTACCAGTAACTGCTTGCTAAGTAGCAGTATCCGGCCACACTTGTCACTCTTACTCAAAACACATTACATAAAAGAAAACAAGAGTATAGCCCGTCACCGGAAAAAAAATACGTTCTTTTTGATTGAAAGTGAATGGACTAACGATTAGTAGGTTAAAATTACGTACTCAAGTGCCATGAAACTAGAAGCTAAACGACACATCGGAGGAAAGAAAGTGGACTACGCCCCCATAGGATAAGTTTATTTTGTTCTCGTGATAGTATACCTAAATACTAAATTTCGTTTCTTTAGCTTCAGTTGTTTGAAAATTTGGTTTTCGGCGGTCATTATGGATTAAAGATGGCGGACATTTTAACGTTTTCTTATATTGTCGTGTTCCACTCGTGATGGTGCACCTTCATAACAAGTTTCGTATCTCTAGACCAAACGGTGTTGAAAATGATTTTGGCGGCCATTTGAATCCAAGATGGCGACTTTTTCGAAATGTAATACTTTCCTAAACTACTCTTAATAATACACCTTTGTGCCAAATTTCGTATCTAGCTCAAACGGTGTTGAAAATTAATTTTTGAGGTTCGCCATTTTGGATCCAAAATTGCATCCTTTGAAACATATTGTACGATTTTCGTAATCTACTATTGCTGGTGTACCATCATACCAAATTTCGCTGTTCTATCTCCAGCCAGCCAGTCTATTCTATAAAACAATGGGTTCGGCGGTCATTTTGGATCGAAGAGATTTTATCAAATTTTTGTAATATTTTGTTATCTGCAATTTCACGGAAATTCCACAGAAATTTGGTGGTAATTAGTTTTTCCTTATAGGCCTACAAAATCGAAGATGGTAATTGTGTATAAATAGCTGCAGGGATGGAAATTGTACGGTGTCCGATCCAAACTTGAGTACCATATGGAAATATACGGTAATTTTGGATTGTCAGATTCTCTCTAAATTCATATTTGTTCATACGTTAACCCCATCATCGTGGTTGTAAAAGAGAGGAGGAAAAATAATGGAAAGGTATGCTGTCGACAAAATCGAAAAACTGCTGCTAACTATGTTTCATCTACTGTTACCGTACCGCATAGTACACGGTTCCCTACTATCATGTCTTCGTGACTTCTGTGCTGGAAGGTTAGTTACGAGAAGAAACGCCGGGTGCACTTTCAAAGCTGACCGCTCAGCAGGGCACATATATTAACCCTGACTGCTGAAAATTTATTTCTGCCCTGAGGGGCCTGGTCTTATTTCTGCGAAAGCACACGGAAAACGAGAAAAGTGCTTAGTTCGTTGCGCTCTCAATGTTGCCATCCTCCTGGAAAGTTTAAAGTTTCTCTGGTAGATAATTATAATATACTTTGCATCTGAGGCCGGGATAGAGTGCGGGAGAGGATGTTGGAAGGTAGACAGCCAGGGCCTATACTGTAGGTACCATCCCAAGACAAGAAAAAAACTGAAAAAACCTCAGGATGTTCGGTCTCCGGGATCGATCCCAGGACTTCCCCAATGCTAAGCCAACTACAAGTATCTACCTCTAACTTAGCTCTAACAACTAACAACCGATCGGTCTCACAATACGAGAGTAAGACTACAATGGGAACATTGATACATAAATTTCATCATGTGTACGAAGATCTGTCCTCTGCTCTGAGCAAAGGCATTGTTCCACATGAATATCAAATATAACCGATTACATTCATTCCATAGCCACCATTCCACCGAAGTTGAAAAGGATCACCGGGTCAACTTTTGGACAAGGCCCCCAGTTTTCATACTAGGGACCCGGTGTGACCCGATGAGCAAACCTGAGATTGCAATTTTTGGGTTAACTATAGAAGTGACACACCAATTTTTAGAAATTTACAAAAGAAATTGAGATAATTGTGTGAGAGTATTAGGGAGGTAAATACAGATGTTGGTAGCATTTGAAGTGAATAATGATATAGTTTTTGTGCGTTTTGAAGATGTTTTATGACGCATGTTGTGGCGGAAGGAACTATTTTGCGTAGTTACAGTTGTTGTCATATGGAAGGCAGTAAGAAATGGCGTGTCTTTGTGATGATTATGACATTTCTTGCGTTATTGTTATTGAATCGTATGGAAATCACGAGGGAAAGTGCGTTTTGAAGGTTATTTAGCAGAGTATTTATGTAAGAAAAGGAAAAGGCCCCGAAACATTTGTACACGACTTCGTAATGGAAATTGGGAGAGTTAACACGCCTGTGTACTGAAGGAAAGTGTGAATATGTGTCAAAATATATTTTGTAAAGATACATGACCGCACCTAACTTTACCTAACCTCCATGTCATATGCTCAGTAATTTAAGATAATTTACGAAAAAAGAAAGTGATTTTGGTTTGTTTTTTGTGATTTTAAAATTGGTGTGTGACTACTATAGTAATGCCAATTTTTTTATTCATTATACTAATTTTGTAGATTCATATGAGGACCGTAATCGTCTATATCCTAATGTAGGCTTGCAAAAAAATACTTAATCTTTGTCAGTAACACTTGTTTCTTTAATTTATATATATATATATCACAGCCATATTCAGTCCACTAGTGGATGAGGCCTCTCCCCGAAGGGAGGAGTTGGTCTACTGCTCCCACGCTGACCAGACGGGTTGGGAGAAGAGAGCCGAAGCTCTCACTATGATCGCCACTTGTCTTATTCACAGCAGCTCCCCAATTGTCCTCACGATGCTGGGTCAACACCGAAATTTTTTAGCCCCCCGCTCGCACTGAAGTCGAGCGCGCTACCGACTAGGCTACGCAGGAGACATATATATATACTACAATATTTATAATAATAAATGATTATTTGAATGAGTGTGTACGGTAATTTTGACAAAATACCGTAATTTTAATGCTTGCGTACGATGTTTTCAATAACCGCAAAGGTGCGGTTATAGAAAGGAACAGTGAAAATCAGAACGAAAAATATCAAGTGGTTGTCTGGCAACGTAAAACTACAACTGCACGAAATTAAAGCTAACTTAACCTTTAGTGGCAATGAGGTGGTTCATATACCCACTACCTCAACCATGGTTGAGTGGAAGAGAAGGTATTTGTAGACTTAACTCCGCCATGGAAAATAAGTCAATAAATAAAATAATAAAACCGGTAATGGTCTAGGATATGCATTCAAACAGATATGTAAGTCACTACTGGATCCGTGATTTTATTTTTGCTTGAGTGCATACTGTCGTTCTGTCCAAGTCTTTCCCTGATCTGGTTTGCTTGTTAACGCCGGGTTACCTTCAGTACCCGCTGTTGCACGTTGACCAATATTCTCCTACGTTAAAGCAGTAACCACGCAAAATTCATAGTTCCATACCTTTATCGCACATAAAATTGCGATTTCTACTATTTCCAAATCAAAATAGAGAAGCTGCGACTTTATACCTAATTTTTAGTTTATTGTACACCTACTCAAAACAAGACAAAAAGAAAACATACACACCTTCAATGCATCAATACCACTCAATCTTTTCTGTTTGTCCTGGTCGCGAATAATAATAAATGGGCGACCATATTCATCAAAGGCTAAAGTTCCTGGAAAAGAAGCCATTTTTGCCTTATTCACGGTTTTCAATATGGATTGCAACGATTCACACTTATTATGATACTACACCTCCTCCATTCACTGAACGTCCATTACTCCCAAGTTCAGTAAAATAAATAAGAATAACAGGTAAAGCATTCCCTCCTCTCTTCATTGGCTGAATGGTAATGACGCTACTGGCAGATACAGTCGTTAAGCAAAGAGTATCCGTTTAGAGAAACTGAAAATCGCCAACTAGGTAACGACAGTTCTCGCGACAGGAGAACTAAACTTCACTAGGCCATAATTTATGGTAAATTTGAGATTTGCCTATCATATAACCGGGAAATTTAAAAATGCTTATCGAATTCGATTTATAAGTTAGAACCAAGCATGTCATGCCACGCAAAGTACTGTGTATCGATTTTATTTGGTGTTGGGTTCCCCTGACACTTGAAGCGCTACCGTTACACATATTTCCCTGTTAGGGGCTCGCTTAGTTATACATACATCTTTGGATTAACAAGTTTCCCGCAAACTCCGACAACTTACGTCATCACCGGAATTCAAAAAGTATTCTCTGTTTTCCGGAATGGACCCATCTGCCTGCATTACTCCCCAGCAAAGCAAGCATGAGTCCAGTCCAGTCGGCGCAAATAGCGCTTTCGAGGCATCTGAATTCTGCCTGTGAGGTGTGACGTCACCGTGGTAGCATGAGTTTGGTAGTGCCCACGAGCTCTACCTAAACGATACTGGAGTGACTACCTAGTGTTGAAAGATAGACACCAGACCAAATATTTAAACTCATTTATCCACTTCCAGTCTAATCCAATGTGGACCAAATTGTCAGTTCTAACTCAGTTTTATACGTTTCTTATCTCTGTGTGGCCCGACTTTTTATTTAAGTCTTAATTCCTGAGCTATTCATGTAAGAGTATATCGTACTCTGCATAGAATAGATGTAAATAATATTTATATACCGTATTTTTGCCATAATTAAGACATAAATAAAAAACAGGCCACACAGTGTTATTAAGCGTAAAAAACTGAGTTAGAACCGAAAATTGGGTTCATATTGGTTTAGATTGGAAGTGGACAAACGAGATGAAGTGTGCTCTCCGCTCCCTGGCTTCATATATTCATGAAATTTTCAGTGGCTACAGTCACTCCAGTATCTTTTTTTTTATAGAGGTCATTGGTGCTGCCTCAGTTTATGGTCGCGCTTTCTCGATAATACAAACGTATTATTCACATTTTTGCATCTAAATCCTGATGACATAATTATCATTTTTCTATTTTCATGATCAGCGACATATCTATCTACTTATCTCAAGACTTGGTCCTTAGAGGTCCATATTAATTATGTAAAAATGGGAGCAGGATTATATTAAAACTTCGGTTAAACTACGTTATAATGTATATAAAATCCCATTGTAAATATTTGAACTTTGCGCAAATATTTGTGAAGGAAGTAGCGTTTGTAACCTTATTAAGTATTATTATTATTATTATTCAGTCAAAAAGACTTGTAACGTGGCGATTAATATCACAGAAATTGAAAATATACAGAACTTGTTATTCAGCCGGGAATGCTTTACGGATGCGAAAGTTAGAGCAGAGTCACTTTCTAATCGCCATGGTTGGATTACGACTCTAGCAGATGAATATAAATTACGTATGATTTAAAATACGGTTTTGAGAAATATATACGGGCCCAAACGGGAAGAGATGACTGGAGAATGAAGAACACGGGCTGTACGATTCACCAGATGTTGTAAAAATAATGAAATCGCGGCAACTAAGGGTCAGTTCTACAATCGGCCGCTAAGCTTCTAGTTAGCGCTAAGTTGAGGCCAAGTCTGATTTTGGCCAATGAGAGTACGCAAAATGAGAGTTGGCTTCAACATAGCGCTGACTAGAACTTTAGCGGTCGATTGTAGAACTGACCCTAAGATGGGCTGACTATGTAGCTCGGATGGAGGAAAACGAATATTATATTCTATCCTGGTTGGATAGGCGGATGGAAAGAGACCGTTAGGAAGAACGAGACGTTGTTGGGAAGACAATATTAGACGAGATCTTCGAAAAGTAGGCGTTCGTGATGAAAACGGGCTTGATCTTGCCTAGGATAGAATCGAATGGCGAACGCATGTTACTGCGGTGATGAACTTGTGAGTTCCGTAAGCCATACAGTTATTATTATTGTTATTGAAAATGCGTTTTCATTAGTTATTAAGTAATTCATTGTACAGTTCCAAAACTGTACCGAATTTATTAATTACGTCATAAGTTAGGTTGGATATATATTGTTCACAATGAGATTAAATTTTGGCTGTTGAATGGACGATAACTGTTAGTAAATTTTGTTGAAACTCCTAACTTAAAGTAGGATATGCGCCAATTTGTTTGTTGACAACGGTGTTGAACTCAAAAGTGTGAAGATGGCTGACTCCGGAAGAGGGTGAAATTTTGGATGTCCACACCAGATGCTGAGAATAATAACAATTTTGGTTATAAAGAATCCAGAAATCTTTCAGTCATCTGAAGCAGCAGAATTATATAATATTATTTAAAGGAAGTGCTACAATTAATAATGGCGGAATAATCTAACAATTCCCGTGTCATCAAGAACTGCAGTAAATGGAAGCATTGTTTCATCTTAGGTAAAATTTAATCTTTATTATTTGTGTAAGCAGAACTACAGAAAGAATATCACTGCTTTGGTGGTAAAAATTATAGTAAGCCGAATTTATTTACCATTTCGCTTGAACTTAAAGTGACATATTACTATTATTATTTTTTTTCTAGAAGGATTTTGATCTCATACTCAAACATGTGCGCAGCAATCATTGAACAAAGGCACCATGATTTAAAACACAATTTCATTAAGTATAACTGTCACTAAGAGCTCAATAAAGTCAAACTAGTTACTTTCTGTAGATTTTGTTGATAAGTGCAGTAGTATAATGCGGAGATAATCGGACAAAAATACAGGGTGTTTTCAAAATGATGCACTAATTTTTGTTCCTTCTATAATACTTTAGTCACTAGCATGAATCGCACGCAAAAAGTAGGTGCTCCATAAGTTATGTTTGTTTTATACAAGATATACCTGGAATACTACTTTAATTCAAGTTTGCAATCATTTTCAAAGACTTTGTACATCATGTAATAGAAGGTAGTGATAGTAATAGATGAAATTAACATTTTCATTGAACCAGTACTTTAAATTATTACAATATTATGTTTTTTTTATACTAAAAGTACCTGACTGATGAAAGCAATACGTGAAATACTCAGTAATCAATCTGCTATCAAGTTTTTAGTAATTTGATGTATATATTACCTTCAATGTCTTATATTTTATTGTTTTAATCCAGCAATTACCTCTATTTTAATTGTATTTAATAATTATAGTATTATAGAAGGAACAAA
>JAGDQP010029231.1:0-23518 GCA_022664845.1 Lepisma saccharinum | reverse complement strand
AGTCACGAAGCATTGACTAGGGCCAATCAAAAACAAGCGTTAGATCCAAGTCATTGCTGCGTGACTAACGAAAACCTGGATGGATAACGATAAAAAATCCAAAGAAAATCCAAGCGGAAAACGCTCAAAGAGTCTAAAACCAACCAAAGAGAATGAGCTAAAGAGAACACACTGAAAGAAAACAAAACGGAGACAAAGAAAAATAAAAATGGAACAGCAACTAGGCTGTTACAGCAGCATATAAAATCTATGGCACCTTCTGTAACTTATACCATCTATTGGCTTCAATTTGACAGCAGAACCAAGTGTCTAGCTTCATTCTGTGAGACGATATTTCAACTAAAATATGTTGAACATAAGAGTCGAATATGGCGGCTCAAAATGGCGGAAAATTACGCCGTAGATATTGGGAAACTTTTAATAAGTTGATCAGAACGTAATTCTGTTGCAATTAGTTCCGTGTTCAGCCATTTTTCTCCTTAAATTGACTGGAATGTAAATACAGTTGCAGATTTCAGGAATGTTTGTTAGCGTTGAACCGAGCCAAGCACGTAATCCGTTAATTAATTACCCTTAGGTACGTTCTTGCAAAATAGTTTCAACTGCGATAGTAAACTGTTCATCGTAATCCTTGATCGTGAAAACTTGGATGCACACAGCTCTACGATAGGACACGGACTTACAGATATACGTATGAGTAAATGTAGAATTTTCCATGATAGCGGCAGCTATTTTTGGTATTAGCGGGTGTTATACAAAATGTCCAAAGGTGTCAGAGTGACAAGGTTTCTAATAATGGTTAATATGGTGCAAATAGTTATGAAAGCTGAAAATATATGCAGACACAAATGCAAGATACCACTATCTGACGCCCGGACTTTAGAAAATCGACCATTAATCACATGACTGGTAGGTCATCAATGATTCTTGTATATTTGTCCACATGTTCTCCTACAATCATTTTCTTGCACAGTATTTATAACGTCTTTAACTTCGAAATTTTTTCAGTACTTTCGTGTACTAGTACTACTTGTAACCTAACTCCAATGGTTAATAAAAATAATGTTTATTTTATTACTACATGTACTGTGACTTGTAGTGTAAAATGACAATTTTTTCTATGTTCTTTCCGAAGACACTAAAGTTAGAACAACGTTATTGCGCTTTTCGTCCAGTTTATATATAAATATTCATAAGTTGGGTGATTTGAGGGAAGATGCCTAATGGAGAAAGATGACTACAGTTGTATAATTCCATAACTACCATACTGCACATAGAAAAATTGTATGGTGTGAAAGAACTAGTCAGTGTGTTCTTTAAGAGCTGTAGTAAATTTAATTCTTTAAGGAACTTTAGTGAATGTCAGGTAATCTTTCATGTGGAGACGAAGCAATCTCTTTCAAAAAATATATCTTTTATAAGCCCCAAAATAATTTCCTCTTGACAGTGAACAGTTTAGGATCGGGCTAAATACGTAGAAAATGCACTTGAATAGGGTAGTTTTGACTGTCAAGTACTTGCTTAGACTGTATCGCAAAGAAGCCATGTGTAGGGAGGGAAACAGGTGAAGTGGCGTCTTGTACTGAAGGTTGGGGATGGATGCCCACTACGTACGTGCTTTGCATTAAATAAGACTGTTTTCATTACCTGGTATTTTCAGGTTAGACACTTTCCACTTATTTCTTTGAATTAGTCTCCTTAAACAGAATGTAGTCATACAAACACGTTTGTAATTAGTAGTCTACGGACTGTACCTATTCAATAGAATTTGAATGTCAGTTATGACCTTTAGGAAACTCTAGCTGAAGCCGGAATAGGAGTGGAGTGAGGATATGGGAAAGAAGTCAGTCTGGAAATAGTTTCGAAGGCACCATCCCAGATTAACTATGTGTGACTACGGATAACCCTGGATAAACCTAAGTGAAGATGTCAGCCGATGGGATCGAACCCAGGACCTACCGAACACGGACCTCTAGTAATTGAGCTACGAATACTTGCTACATGTTTAATAGAATATATACTGTATTTTAAAGAACTATATTCTTCATTTTACATAAAACGTAAAATCATTTCTACATTAAATTTGTGTATGTTCCATTATCACATAAGGAGAGAAAAAATCTGCGCTTTCAAGCAGATGTCAAGGTGGACATTGAAACATGTATTTTCTGGCGTGGTGGAAATATAGTACTACTTGTTCACTTATTTTAGTCGTATTATGGATAAAGTGGACATCAAGTTTCACATTTTAATTTCACTATTATTGTCAAATATCTCAGTATAGTGTACTAGGCATCTTCCCTCAAATTAGTGGCATCTTACACTAATGTGTTGGCAAGATGCCTATTGTGATTTGTGAGTTTAAAGAGTTTGTGTATATCTGTTTTGTATACATTTAGCTTCATGTGCTTCCGTCAGTATGAGCATCAACGCTCAAAATGCATTTATGCAAAATTTTGCTTTTTTATTTCTTTTAATTAACCTTAATGGCAATGGCTTCTAGACCAAAATGTGTGTCATATTCACTCAATCCTCTATATAACACCAAGAAAAACCGGAAGGGCAATTTAAGGTAAATTTACCACAAAAAGTAAGGAATTTACTTGCAGTATATTTGTTCTACACATTAATAATTTACAGAAACTTCTTCTGTATTTCGATCAATTAAAAGTCTAAGATGATAGGGGCGCCACGTAGCAAGAAACGCATCAAGCTTAAAACAAATGACTACTGTATCGCGTGTAAGTTCCAGGAGCTTAGAATAATAGATTATGTGCGTGTAAGTTTCGCAAGGGATCATGGAAGGATATTTTGAAAAATCTGTGCAAATGGAAGGTTTGGGGTTTCTGAAGGTTAAGGCAGGTTTCCTTTTTGCGCTCAAGCTACAAATAAAGGCTCTCTTCCACGGGCTGTGTGTTGAGATGTTAGTCGTAGGAGAAAAGTGTGTGTTGTGGCAACAAAGAAAGATAAATCAAAATTGGTGTTGTGTGACTGGGTGTGTCTGTAGACTGGAGTATCTGGTTTGTTGATAGTGCAAAAGTGGCGATGATTATTAATCGTGGCGCCAACTCTATCTTCCCACATAAAAGGTATGACATAATTTGCAAGTTAGAATAAATATTACATTGTAGGAGTGGCATGTACTCCTGGTATTTAGGGTGTAGCAGCCACTAGCAGTATTGATAAATGACTGTGGGAGAAGTGATGAAAATGGAGCAGGTCCTACATCTGTTTCTCTTGCATATCTGGGCACCGGTTTAGAGTGGTCGGGAGGAAGGATTCGTACGGCCGAAGATGTTTCTAAGCTTGTCGGGATGTTGACAAACTAACCTAGGTTTGGTTGAAACACTGATCTTGTGTGTAGGTCGGATTGAAGAATGTGGAAATGAGTGTGTAGGATTTGTTTGAACTTAGTTAGTTTAGGATGGAACTGGGTATCCTCCCGAAACGCAATACTTGTTTTTATTTTAGGGCCCACTTTATACCTCTCCCACTTAGCAATCTTAGCTACATTTGAGATCGGGTGTTTAGATGGTACACTCACGGACAGATTTGTCCTTCCTGATAATTGGACAGGCTGTCCCTAGAAATAGTCGGATAACTTGCGTTCCAGCGGTCCTATTCCTCTATTTTGTTCAAAAAGTTGGTTGCGGGACACTTCTTTCCAGTCTGACATCCGCATGTAATCGCCTTTGTTGTTCATTATTTCTGAGAGATTGTTTGTTACCTTTGTTTATTGCTTACTTTTTTACATAAAAGAACATAAAACACTTAAGACAATACAAGGACGGCACAAAAACATACATACAACTTGAGGGGCTTCTTTTTCTCTCTTCTTGTTCTTGTAGTATACTGTAATATAAAACATACTTGTGGTTAGTATTTGACATTTATAATATATGGTATGATTATGCGGTCCTGATATTAATTTTACATTTACATTACGCAACATTTATAAAATTAACATGTTTAGAAAATTTGTTTAATGGTTTATAGACATATGATACTGTTCAAGATATTATCGTTCATGGTCTCCTGTATATGTCTGGAACCAGACTGACACTCTGGTCATGGCTACAATTTCTCGTCGGCAATGGTGCCTCTCTTCTCCACTTGGAAATTCTGTCTGTCGTTACACGTAATACAGTAATGAGTAATCAATTGTTCCAGACTCCTGAAACTTACACCCGATAAGTAGTTATTTGTTCCAAAGGTTGATGCGTCGCCCTCTAGGTGGTACCACTATCGTCTATTTCTTTTATTCACTCAGCACGTGCGCATTGTTTCCATCTCTTATCATGAAAATAAAATATGTGTGTTTCTTCTAGTTTGAAAAAAAAAGCTGTAAATAAATTCCTTCCTCTTGATCGTAAATTTGCCTTATATATACTGACGTAAAATCTACTAGCGCAAAATTTTGCAAGTAGTAAGTAACTTTTAAATAGAGTGAGATTCCGATTATTCGTGTACATTCTGTATATTAAATGTAAAAATTAAATCCTTTTCGAATTTTTAAAATTCCTCTTAGACGTTGTTGCAGGCAAAATTGAGAACACGAGACTTCTTTTCATTGAACGAAATTGGCAGTGTTCATAGCTTCAACAGTAAACTAATTCTTGGTGCTACCCTTCTTTTCTCCCCTTCCATCATCCTCATCAGTACATTTGGATGGCGAGAAAAATAAGTAGTATTGTGAACAAAAGTTTAAACTCTTCTCAAAAATAGACACACACAGTATTTTACGAGATGTATACTGTTTTGCTCTGCATTGCATGATGTCAATGAATATGTGTAATTTACATTATTCGTGTTTCTTAAAAATTTTCTTTGTGTTATTCCTTCCTTCATTAACCCGAATAATTCAGGAGTTTACTGCACTTTTATTTCTTAGGTAATCCTAGATTTATCTTGTATTCATTCTTGAAATTGATTTTTAGTATTCCCTTCAACTTGTTCAATAAACGTTTCCCGTTTTCTTTCACTAAAATTGCTTGAATTGACACATTTTTCATTTCCGACTTTTCCTCCTCTCATTATGTAGTTCATGAAAAAAAATAATCTCTACATGAGGGCACGAGACATAAAAATAGTTCAATAACCACTTTTAGGTTATTGCGGAGAATCTTAGTGTCTTGAACGTTTTGCGTCCAGTATTTGTCCAGTACGTGCTTTTCTCCGTGGAACTGTATATTGTTGGCAAAATATTTCTTATGGGTTGAGGCATTATTATTGTTATTTTATATTTTCAAGAATTCTGGGACCAAAACAACTGGGAGTGTTATCTCGGAGACTGACCCCGAAAATCGGAAACGAATGATTACCTTATTATTGTGTTTACTTGACCTGGAATTTATTTAATTTTCCTTTCCTGTACAATTCCGATTTCCTCACACGCGTTAGTGGATACTATTATCACCATCTATAAGCTCCATATTTCGTATTCTTAAAGAATTCACATAAGCCAGTTCTATCCATCCAGTAACAATCAATTTTCTATATTGACACGTACTACGTAGGAACCGAAATTCGACTCTTTCCGATTGGCAAGAGAAGTTTTAATTTATTCTGGATATTTTCATAACAGTATTGATTGGTTAGTGATACCGATTCAGATAGAAACCAAGTTTTAATTAAAAGAGCCAAAGTACGTAATATAAGATTCAGTATAAATACTTGGACACAAGGGCGTCGGTAAGAGAGGGAAAGGGAGCACCTATATTTTGCTATTCTATTTTCATATACAGTATATTGTGTATGTTTCATGCTTGTTATTGCATGCATTCTATAAGATGTACTTTACACACTGCCGTTATCCTGATTTCCTTATTCATTATCATAATCATTTTAATCTATTTAACCATAAATACAAAATTTATACCAACGAAACAAACTTTGTAAAACCAGAGAAAGTTAAAGCACGAATATAGTTTTGTACGGTCATGTAAGTTTTATTAGTTTGAACGTAACATTATTTTAAAGTAATAGCTTATGAGTTTTCACACCTCTTTACCTTGGTACTCACACCTCTTCCTTATTTATTTTTCTTAAAATCTAACAAAGAACAATATTGAATTTTTGAAATACAAATCATTTAATACTTACTTATGAAATTAACTGTTTCAGATTTTGAAAGCAATTCTCTTAGCCGAAAAAATTGAGGACTATAACTTAGGGTGACTTAGTCCAGGATTTCAAATTTCTCATCAATAACAAATATTTTCAAATTAGAGATTAGTTCATTTGATAGTTATTCTTAAGTACTATTTAGCTCACTTTCTAAAATACAGTTTTGATTGTCATTAAATTGTCCATTAGTTTGATTTTAAATATATTAAAAATGGTTCCTGATTACCAAGTGCTCTTAAAACGAATCTGAATTTTAAATTTTAAAAGCCTTTAAGTAAATTTAGCTCATGCCGAATGGATAAGGATGGAGAATTAGTGGAATGTATAAAGCGGGAAGAAACGGGAGGACCACGAGAATACTAACGCACACCCACATGGCACGAGCTGGAATCGAACCAAGGACCCCAAACACCAGAGATGAGTGCTCTACCACTGAACCATTGCCACACGAAACGAATCTGAACCTGCTTCTTTCCTCTTGGCTTGTACAGCTTTGGGTGTTACTTCATCCGTGGTTGAATGATACCCAGGAAATAATTAGTATCTCTGTTTTAAGATTATCTAATGGTAGAACAACGTTGTTAATAAAAAATACATTAAACAGTGTTTTAAGACTCAGTATATTTATAACATTAATCATTTGTAAAATCATTAGAACAAATCTTCATTCGTTTTGTACCGCAGAAATTCAGAATACCTGTAACCGATGGAAATTTTTCAAGCTCCTCAGAAACAAATTAATCGTTGTTGTTCAGAAAGTCTGATAACTTCTGTGAATCAGTTTTCAAATAATCAATCAATGCAACACACGATGGTAACCATACACTTTTCCATATCACCATTTGGCCATGATTGATAACTATGCAGAACAGAAAGTTTACCTAATAAATTTCCTCTTCGCTAGGAAATCTTACATTTGAATTAGATGTTAATGTTTGTTACAGTAAAATGTGCCTGCTACAATAATGTATGTAAAATATTATCTTCGAAATCTAATACAACGTTTGATGTAAGTTCTATACTCACAGTTTTAAGTTTACCTAATTATTGGAACTCCTCTATATCTGACAATGTTATGCTACCTTTGTCTTTGTGACTTCAAATTATCTAATATGGATCAAACTGCATTTATTTCCATTGCAACGAACAATAAGTTTTAACACGCCATGTAGTAAGACATTTGATGATCCTTACTGTTCAAAAAGGTTGGACATTTTTGCTGGTAAGTTGTTGAAACAAATATTTGCGTTGTGATCTGAGTTCAAATTTCATTTCGTTAATTTGAAAATTATGATTACTGTATTTGAATTGTATTTTATTTTAAAAATGATTTTATATCACATTGATCAAACTATTAGCATGTTCTCTTCTAGCAAGCATTGAAATACGAAATATCAGGTAACACCGCCTTTCCTAGCAGTGCGTAAACTCCTTCACTGTCCTAGAACGCTGGATTGTGCAATACAGTGTTCCAAAATCCAGCACAGTTACTCAGCCTAACTTCTAAACATGTTCATTCGTCGCCATGCAAATTCTCGCAGATTGGAGCTATCAAAGGTTTGAGCAAATTATTACATTGCTGATTCAAAAGCACCAAGAACACATTGATTTATTTGCACAGAACAAAATACCGCTGCAATAAGAAACGAAATCGCTCATCAACCACGCAGAGCTATTGTCAAGCATATGCGACTAACAACTTCCAAAATCAAAAGTTGCACGTACAGTTAAGAACATAACATGTCCACTCCTACAATATTCAGTTAGTTAATTCACTCAGAAATCAACTTAAACAACTGTTGAAAGCAGTCAAGTCCAAGAAATTGCTAAACGAGAACTGAAATGCTGCAAACTTTGTTATGTCATTATAGATCATATTATCCTCTTAATCTCACGATTATTTATCAATAATTTCCTTTATTCAAAATATCCTTCCTCATAGATCTTTAGTGCAAAATTAGATACTCAGTGGTATTAACTTACTTTACTTTCAAAATGGGATTGTATTTAGTATTTAACTCCTCAGCATATCAATTTAATTACCTATCAGCAATGTGAACAAGGAGAATCGTCAACTGAGACAGTAATACTCGGAGACTTCATTTCAAATTTATCTAGTCTTTAAGTTCTGTATTAGATATGAATATCTGTAATTTGGCTGCGTTTTATTTGTTTATATTATTGTTGCTAAAGCGAGTTGTACAATTAAAAACAAGGAAAATGTCGTTGCATGAATTTGCTCAGGGTTCCATAAACAATCAAACAACCAACATAATAGGCTTGTTCTAATCCCTCTTGGAGTTTCACCTTAGTTCCTAACGGAGAAAACAATGCGGTGGGAAGCAAAGGATTACGTCTCTTCTGGAAACAGAAGACTCATTACCAGCTTCCAGGCAGTCAGCCGGTCCTGGTTTCATCTCAGAATCTCTGACCTGGAGAGTAAACAGCCGCGCCCCCAACCAACCTTCTTCTTGCAAAGTCAGCAACTCTCAGAGTCGACTAAATTGTATTCCAGATGCCTACGCAAGCACTCGACAGTCTCTCTTTCCTCCTTCCTCACCGTCTCTTGTCTCGTTGTAAGCCAGACTCTTTTATGTCGTTTCGTAGCCCACGTATCCCGTATTTTAATGTTTAATGACAGAACAGTCTAGGTAAAATAAGGGCTATTTGCAGTGATGCCATTATGAGTTGATTAATTACTACCGCTAAGAGTTGGATTTCTGCATGCAATCACTTCCTTTTTACTGCACAAATACAAATATAAATATTTTAAACAAATAATATTCTTATATATAAGAGGGATTAACATCCGCTTGACGGAACTTTCAAAACCAAACTAAACAATTTAATTAAGCAGGGAACTCACTAATCTCGAAAAATGGAGCTTAGTATTCGAGAAGAAACAGAAATTGTATGTCAAGATTTTTTATTGATCAAATATGAATAGAGTGCAATTGTTTACTTTTTATGATACATAGAGGCACGAGTTATCCTAATGATAGGAGAAGGGTACACACACACAGAGAGACAGAGACAGAGAGAGAGAGAGCGAGAGAGACATACAGACAGACAGACAGACAGATTGGCATGTTGATGTACATTTTTGTACAAAAGTACTTCTGGACACCTTCATCTTTGAGGGCTGTAATAAGTAATTTGAATTTGGGCGTTCTCAAACAATTAAGGTAATAAAATTAATTTTGGAATAAAAAAACGTAATAAAAACGTTTGATGCCAAAAGGATAAATTAGCACTAATTTCTATTTAACATTTTCAAGTTGACTCCCTTTACAGATATATATTCGACTGTTTACCTAAATATTGTAATTAAAATTCTGCATGTGCATTTTAAAAATTAAATCCCGTTTTCTTGTTCAATACCCAGCAGTTTCCGAATTTTTAACGACGAACGAAATGACTAGCTAAATATTAGTTCCGTATTTGATAATTAGTTATTGTAGCTGCTAAACCGTATGACATATAAAAAGTCCTAAATATTATTCCATATTGAATAGTTATTCCAAAGATTTATCCCACTTTCTACTTAAAATTATTACCTGTTCTGTAAAAATATTTTTTGTTCTACGTTGATTTCTCAAATATAATTATTGAATTCTGCATATGCACGTATATAGTCCGTTTCTTTTGTTTTTAAGTGTTAGGTCAAATACTTCCCCAGTAATTGGCGGAAGACAAAATTAGTGACAATCCTTCTATATCTATTCATTAAGTTTCTGCATGTTTGCTTCAAGCTTGCATATATGTGTAACATGTTTCTTTGAAAACAGATAATGCAAGTAGCCTTTATTTTATACGTAACAAGGCATCCAACATATTTGCATTTTACGCTTCAGGAACCTCGTCAAAATTACACAATGTAATCAGACATTGAGGACAATTTTTTATTTGATACCCCCACACACAACCCATGATACAACGCAGAGAAAGAGAGAGAGAGATGGAGGAGTATTGTAACTAAAATTATGTGTGCATATCAAGGAACTTATTTGACATTTCGTGAATTTCCTGTCATTTTTAATGATGTCAGATGCCACAGAACATACACGTACCTTCAGTATTTGAGTGAACTGTTTATTATGTTGTAGATAATGTATTTATTTAATCTGTTCGTGGAAAATGATGTCAAGTTAAAATTAGTGCAAAGATCTTAATTTTCCATGACCCGTTAAGCATGTAATCACATGCAAACTAGCGAATTTAAATTCCAACATTACCGTATACCATAGTTTGGGAGTAGGGAGGTTTCAAGTGGGGGAAAACTGAATTGAGATCGTTACGAGATATAGTATCTGAAACCAAGCCGCATAGTAGGAGCAAAGGAACATCATGTTACACACAGTTGTTATTAAAATAGAATTACTAAGTCTATTGTAATACCCGAAAGACCTTAATATGATTAGAGTTTACTTTCATAAAAGTATATTATTTATTTCGTTCTTTGGTGTGGTGTAGAGGTTAGATTATATAACAGAGGACTGGGTGTAAACTAATTTACTTTAAAATTTGTATGGTGGATAACTTAACAAAAATATAGAATTGTGAATTACCAGTTTAATTATAGTTTCATTCCCATTAAATTGCATTTCGAGAAAAAAACTATGACGCGTTTTGTTCGTTGTGGCAGTACCAAATCAGACTAAAGACGTATAATTGGAATATGTCTATACTTAATGTCAGATTACATAACTAAGAATTGTAATTACGGTCAGCTTTTTCATTATTCACTTTGGCAAATCGCACAAGGGATCCAAAGCGTTCTTTACATATGCAGGTACCAATCGGAAAGAAATCCGAAAGTCCAATTTTTAGGAATATTCTGATGTATACGTATTCGTGCGCCATCTCATAATCTGCTTTCGCAACGTCAAGCGTGTAAGCGTCATAAGATATCTCTGAGTCCTATATTTGAAACATCCATCATGGCTGCCAATACCACATTTCAATTTAAAAAATCCCTTTCGGTAGGCCTACAGGCTGAGGTAGATTTCAAAGTTTCGCTGGGAGCCGGGGCTCGCCCCCCAAATTCAGTGCTTTTGAGAGGATGCACCTTCTTTATTTTAACCAAAATCTCCCTGCAGCACTACACCACCACGGAGTACATCTTCACCCTCCCACGGTTGGCTGCGCCCCCAAAGGGAAGATTTGCCCCATTTATTGTAACCTACTCTTGGTCATACACCTTCATTGAAAATTTCGTTTCTCTACCTTCAATGATTTGGAAATTGGGTTTTTGGGGCGGCCATTTTGGATCCAAGTTGACGACTTTTTGAAAGTTTTCTTATTTTGTCGTGACCTACTTGTGATAGTACAACTTCAAGTAAAATTTCATTTATCCATATCAAACGGTGTGCAAAATGGGATTTTGGGCGGTCATTTTGGATCCCAGATGGCGACTTTTCCCAAATGTTGTGATATTTCCCTAAGCTACTCGTCATAATGCACCTTTATGCCAAATTTCGTATCTCTAGCTCAAACGGTGTGGAAAATGGATGTTTAGGTCCGCCATTTTGAATCCAAGATGGCGTCTTTAAACTCATTAGGTAACATTTCCATAATCAAAAAGTGATGTTGTACCTTTATGCCAAAATTTGATTTCAATAGCCCCAGCGGTTTAGGCTGTGTATTCTATACAACAATGGGTTCGGCGGCCATTTTGGATCCAAGATGGCGACCGATTTTGCTCATTAACGAACTTAACCGAGCTATTAAGTCTAGAAACAACATATAAAAATTTGGTTCAAATATCTTCAAAATTATGGCCGCTAGCGTGTTAATATATAAATATATATATATATACTTTCATATCGTACCGATCTCAATAGGTATATTTTCTTCGAAATCTACCTAAAAATCACTAAGTCCACTAATTGCAATAGAGAAATGCAAAAGTCACCAAGTTTACTTTTTTTTAGAAGAAAATACACTTCCTATGACAAATGCACAAAACAAATCTTATCGAAGTCAGTTAAGTTTTCATCATTCTGGTATTTGCAATATAGCAAAAACTAAACTACAATGTTTACTGAAATGTTCGCTACCAAAAATCTGAATAAGGTCATCAATGTTTCTTGATTTCACGCAGATACATAATTGAGATAAAGTGACGTCACTTCTGTTGTTCTGAGATAGTTGCTACAGTCTGAACAAAAATAAGTACATATTCACATACCTGAACCAGCTATGAATATCCTACATATTCCACAATACTCCGGTTCTGTATTCCATCGTTGGACATTCCATGATGCCAATAGATATAAATGTTACCTACGGAGAGAAACAATAACTCAAAAAGAAAAAGTATACAGTCTACAGTACTACGTGGATATAGTGAAACAGTGTCAGCCTACACTCCATTTCGAAGTGGAATTTCTTGAAGACACTCTCCGAAGAATGAATCACTTGATGATGGTGACCATGCTGTGGATGTACTCGATTACAAGGGACTATATGACATATTTATAAAATCATCACTGACAGGTATTGCACAGTGCAGGGGGATCAGGTTCACGCGATTCGACAGAGTCTAGTAATGGAGGAAAATATCTTCCCATCAAATCCCAATAATTAAAAGAATGTACGTCACTTGTTGCAGCATGTAGCCTAAAATGAGCGGTAGTCTCATAGGGTGCTGTAAAAAAGAGTGTTGGTAGATCCAGATGTAATGGAAACTGGAAAATTACATTACGTATTCTAGTAATCTGTGCTCAATTCTACTTAGTGTCAATTGTTCAGTTCATTACAATTATGCAAGGTATATTATTTTGACGTATTTTCCTGATCTTATTTGTATTATTTTCTTAGAAAAATATACTTCAGCGTCCAATTGAATTGAACAAAATCTTTAAGTCCACATATCCTTTTCTTCAATATAAGCAAACAAAACACAATAATTACATTAATTAGTACGAATATAATGTCAATAGTGTAACTTGTGCTGCTTCAGGTTTAAAATATTAATTATGATAATTTCAGGAACACTCTCAGATCTTTCAGCTCAAACATCTCCAAAATAAATTAAAAAATGTGACTTAGGAATTTTTCAATCCCTTCATAGTATGTTGAACATCAGTCTAAAATTTCGGTAACTTCTACTGTACTGAGACCTTTACCCAATTACGCTGCACATAGCAATAGAAATGATGCACAGAATTCAAGTGTCGAGACTTAGGAGTCAATTAAAAGTTGTATATTCTTTACAGTTCCCCTTCAACTACTAGGTGGTCACAGACTATCGATGTGAAATGCATTGTCTCTTTCAAGGGTCCCAGCAACATCAAGAAAAACTATGGATATGAATGGGTGTAGGTAGCCAAAGAGTACCTCTGCTGGTAACGGAACTCTCAAGATTCAGAATATGTCGTAATGAGTGCCAACATTTTGAAGATACGCTATGCTATCATAGATATCCACCTGTCTGAACAGATATCACATATCATGACGTGTTTGCTATCACATCAGACTTACGCGCAGTAATCTTGAAGCTGACGCCAAATTGAATTAGTGGATTTCAAATCCAGTTAAGTGAAAATATTAGATATTTAGGAGAGCATTAAAATAGATCAACAGTAGACGTAGTTAGCTTTGCAAAGGCCATGTTAATTTTGAGATATAAAGTCAACATGCCTTACTTGGATTTTATGTATACTCTATTGCCTGAGTTTTATATAGAAGAATACGCTAAACAACATAGCTAAATACTTGCCAAAACTTGACTTACTTGGTTTTGGAATCTAATTATACTTACATAATCGTCTTCAATTGAGATTGATAAGACAAATCAACTTTACGTGAGTCCTCCATTGTCCAGTTAAAGTGATCCTTCGTGCAGGTATTGTCTTCGGCTACCAAAGTTGCAACCATGCAGAGAACCGTCCGATGACAGATCTTTCGAAACTAGCTTTGAATTTCGATAGACAGTTGTATGATGATTCCACAGACTGAGATAAGCGATGAGGAAGCGACAAGCTATCTTGTTAAAGTTGTCAACGAACATAAGAGCCATAATTGATGGTAATCGTACTGGTTGTCACCTACTCTCGACACACTTTGGCACAAATGTACGCGCAAATCCCGGTTCGTTTGCCACTTCTATGTGTAAATAACCTATCAATCTGGCACGTAGGATCATTTTCAAAATCAATTATATCGTATTCTGTACTCATTGTGACAGTTGCTTGATTTCTTAGGTGTTACTTCTGTCAAGGACTACATGTGAAGGTTAGTGGAACAGTCTATTTTCACAGTTTAGGAAGTGGTGTACTTAAACAGTTCGGTACATCAGGTGTGTGTATGCACCTAGCAATCATAAGGTTCAAATTTTGCGCAATGGTTAATTTTGGAAGACATAGTTGCTTGATATGAGGTTAAAAATAGTAACTAGATTCTGCGCCTATTCAATCTTAATATATAGTCCACGATTTTTAATAAAACGATAGTGGATTTCCTTCTTAGCTTTTCGTAATATTTCACCAATGACGTAAGTCTTTCCTCCTCTGGATAAGAACAGCAAATGATTTTATGCTTGAGCTATTTCACCTTTATACGAAACAAATGAACCTTTACACTTATTCTTGACGACTGTTGGTCATTTACATTTTTAAAGTTGATAATGAATTAGTTGTACTGGTACAATTATATTTTAGGGGAGTAGTATCTACCGTTGGACTTATTCGCTGAAGAATCCATAATTATATTTCTGTTCACAAGCTAAACAAGTTTTTCAGAGCCTAATAGTGCAACACAGGGGATACAACTTCGCTGGTTGGTATAATAGTTAACATGTTTTCACTTTACAGTCAAAAAATAGACAATAACAGACGAATACGTAAAACGAATATATATTTATTGAAGTCTTGGATACGCATTCAGAATTTATTGGCTATATAGATTACTGTTTGTCCACTAACGAACAACTAATGAAGAAATGAAATCACTTCCAAGAATATGCAAATAATACATCAAGACAACATAATTACTTAGGTTCATATAAAACTAACTGTGATGACAAATTATATATACTCAAAGATTACAGTAAATACTGAAATGACGTCAAAACCGGAGTAATTGAATCTTCTAGCTATAGGCAAATAAATAATAACAGCAACATACTAATTAACAGATTGACAAATTAATTAAGTTCTTCCAGCAAAGGTCTAATTATTTGTATTAATTAGCATGTTCCATTGCTTTTATAAACCTTTGATAAATTTATTTGATTCGGGCCATGTTAGTAATTACTGATTTCGTCTCTATTATGCGAGTGCAGTGCATTTAACATCCATAAATATCAATACTCCAAGGCATGAGTCGAACGCTCAATCTCGTACGTTGATGACAAACTAGAGTTGAACTACATCTTATTTAAAATAACATTCAAACTAGTTACGTTAAATCTAATATGCTACTACAAAATAAACTTCATGTTTACAAACAGTAACTGATTACAGCCGCTGATTAGTTGAAATAAGATTTGCATTGGTTATTGGAATACACTTACCTAATACATGGGGATATCCTCGTGATATTAAATTCCGTAATGCAAAGTGTTCGTGAAGGTCTAAAGTGTGCTATACAAAAATGACCTAACTCCTTGTATCGAAGAACATCCTACTCCTTGTCGTCTTAAAGGGACAGAACATTCCAGATTAGAGTTCAACTATATTTCTACTCCTTCCAGAAATGTTCTACAAAGCAATGATTCTTAAAACAAGGGACTTGGCTTCTATTGCAGGAATATCAGGTTTAAGGGAAGGAATTCTAGCCAGAGGATGACAGTCACGTTACGCTATTTTTATGATCTTTCTAGATTCTTAATTCAAAATGCCGAAAAGAATATCTAAGAACACAGGATCTTCAAACACTATCAAGAAACTTTTGACATTACTTAATAAGTCATTTAAATTTGGAATTGATATTTGATAGGTATTTCTAATGCCTGGAAGTTTGAAATACCTGGAAACTAAAAGTCAAAGACAAACACGAATACACTAAAACTCCAAGATAGTTATGAACTCAGTTTATTTTATCTAACAGAGATCTCCACCGCACATTAACGGAGAAGCCAGCTTTCAAATAGATCCCACGACAATACAAAATAACATGAAAAGTAAATGGAAAATTGTAAGCTTATTAATAGCAATGTTTGGTATGGTTGGTCAGGATGCAGCTAATTAAAACATGGTTGATTGCTTCACCCATCAATAAGACAAGAATTAATGGCTGAATACAATCTCCTTAGCAAGCAAAATTCCGCCAATATTTAAATAGTAATATCTGCGTCCTAAAAATCTTGTAAGCAAGTACTTGGCAGATATTGTACACGTTACCTTGGGACGTGACGTTTAGACCTTTAATTTGGTAATAAAGTGGACTAAACATAGTGTGTTCTGCAAGTTTTCAGATGGTAGAGTTCTTTTGAGTATAGCGCTACACTTAACGGGGCCGTCTACCGAAAAATCAGAGATCACTCAGAAATGATTCTTCTAATCATTTGTGAGTTATCTCTTTAGGGTTGGAAGTCTGGAGATCATAAACATTTTAAGCTAATTCTAAGTAAGGGATGTTACAAGTAAATCCAAGAATTCAACCACCTCATCATCTAAGATTTTTATGAATTTTGGTATGTTAGTAGGTCCTGATGAGAAACATAAAAAAATGTTATATTTCAGTTCTGTGTCGTATATTTCTGGAGTTACAGCATCTCAAACTTTGATTTTTTCCCCGAAATTTTTAGTAACATTGATTATTTAGAATGTTTGTAACTTTTGTCCTAATTAAGATAGAGATGCGATTCTTGCTTCGCTGTAAAGGATTTCGACAGAGATTTAATTTGATATGCAACGTTTGTCCCTCTCTACGAAATTGAAAATTTGATCTCGAACTTTGACCCTTTGACCTTGAATAGCAAAAGCTCTAAAATCCGATTTTTGTGAAACTTTTTGAAAATAATGTTTTTTATTCGTAAAGACGTGTGTACAAAGCTCCATAGTGGGGCAATCATGGGAAGATGAACATGTTCAAAATTGTATATACGTTTTTTAAGCATTTTGGCACAGTCCGGGCTAAGCCTGCCCCCCGTGTCTTGCAAGTTGAGTAGTTTGTCTGAGTCCATACGGAGAGGGCAATAAATATGGGTGCTGGAACATGCGATTTCAGTATTCAAGTGACCACATCTTTTACACCTAGAGTTATGGCATTGGTGTCTAATTGTAAGGTTTCATTAGCAAAAGTGTTATCAAATAATGGTAGTCACTTGGGTAGTCCATCTTGGGATATAAAGATGGAAAATCCAACATGACTGCCGGAATAAACCATTTCTAGTATGCAGGTAGCCACCCTCTAGATAATCTTTTGAAACTATTACACCAAGAGCTATGAATTTGGTGTCAAATTCTAGTGTTTTACGATTAAAATCATTAATAAGTGATGGGTGTCATCTAGTTAGTCCGCCTTGAGCTGTAGAGAAGGGAAATCCAAGTCATTTCTAGCGTAGAAGCAACCACATATTTCGGAAATATTTCACCTCGAGCTATAATCTTGATGTCAGTTTGTAGGCTTTTATTATCAAAATAATCAACAAGTGAATTTAAATTTTGAATTCAAATTTTAAAACATATAGGCAACTTTCGCTCAGGTAGGATGGATAATAATGGGATGATTGTGGGATTAAGAATTTGGTAGAAAACGGAAACATTCTGAGAAAACCTACGCACACGATGTTTGTCCACCACAAAGCTCATACAGCAGAAGCAAGGTTTGATCTAACGACAACAAGCGCCAGATGTGAGCACTCTAACCATTGAACCACAGCGGCCTAATCAACAAGTTGTGGTGGACATCTGAGTAATCCATCTTGAGCAATGGAGATAAAAATTCAATATGGCCGCCGGAATATACAATTTATAGCATACAAGCAACCATATAATGGGAAATATTTATTGTATATTGAACTAGGGATTTGTACTGCCGCTAAATTGAAGATTTTAAGTCCGAACACATTTTAATTGCATCTAATTGAAGAGTTTAAGTCAGGAAACATTTTTTGTCTTAAGGATTTAATGTTATTCTAAATCTTTATGTAAGAGTTATGAAATGCTTTTATATTGAGTTAAAAAAACATTGTTGTCTCATAACTTCATAATTGCAAGGACTTTGGTGAAGGGTGTTAATCATTTGTCAATCAGAGTGAATTCTGACAAAAATTGACGGTGTTAAAAAAACATTGTTGTCTCATAACTTCATAATTGCAAGGACATTGGTGAAGGGTGTTAATCATTTGTCAATCAGAGTGAATTCTGACAAAAATCGCCGGTGTACCAGTAAGTCACAAGAGAAAAAGAAGTGTCAAATATTTCCGTTTCATTTGTGATAATGTTACAAAGAAGAGATTATATATCCTATTTACTGGGGACAGACTAAATAATATATTGGTTAAATTAAACTATGTTTCTCAATGATAACTGCATGTTTCGGCGTCATATTATATTCTTCCTTCTCCACAGCCCAAGACGGAATCCCTAGATGGCAGCCATCAATTACTATGATTTTAATCGTAAAACACTACAATTTGACACCAAAATCATAGCTCTTGGAGTAATAGTTTCAAAAGATTACCTAGAGGGTGCCTGCCTGTATACTAGAAATGGTTTATTCCAGAAGTCATGTTGCATTTTCCATCATCATATCCCAAGATGGACTACCCAAGTGGCTACCATCATTTGGTAACAATTTTACTAATGAAACTTTGTGTGCGTTGCTGAAAATGGTTGCTGAACGCGTTTCTAGATGATAGTCGTCATCATGGATACTTTTCGACTTACAGGACAAGAGTCTGTCGATTGCAGGTATTGCTAAGCCATATGAAGGCCATTTCTCGTGTAGAATAATAAAGTTCAATTCAACTTTTTACTGTGTACAGAATTATCCCACTGCACTACACACTGCCCACACTAACATTGAAATGATAGCTAGTAGCACACCATCGACGCATTACGAGCGCAACGACAAACCAGACATTACTCGTTTTCTTTCTGGATTGCACATGCACCATGGTCTATTAGATGTGGGCACTGCGTTGGAGAAGGCGATATGACATGTTCGCTCACTATGCACGTGCAGTTTCTTTCTACATTATCACCACATCACGTTTGAACTCACATGCCGACCATGTAAGCCGTTCTGTCTGAGGCGTCGTTCCAGAATCTCTAAGGTTCTGGGTTCGAACCGTCTGAATCGTATGTGTTTGTGAATTTTCGAAACTTAACAGCTAGGGGAATCGAGACGAGTCGAAATCATTAGTTGAGGAAAAGGCCCAAAATACAAAGTTTACCAAAGTTTCCTGAGCTCACATTGCTCGAAATTACCCATACTACGTCATTGATCACACCCTCCTCCGCCTCACACTTTTACTTGAGTACATGGCTATTAATGATAGTACTACATGCATGAACTGATAACATTGGCATGTGTAACTCACAACGCTGTATGTAGAAAAGGTTGGCCAAATGGTAAGCGCCCTCACCTTCTGTGTGCGTGGTCAAAGGGTCAAATCCCATGGGGTCCATTGAACGGAGTGGTTCGGGGCCCACTTTATCAATAATTTAGGTCCCATCGTTACGAGCTCAACAGCACGTTTAGAACGTAAATAACAATTCAGTCACTCAGCAGCTTAAGGCTGAGCCCGTCTCGCTTATTGTTTGGTCATTTCCGAAACGCAGGTATAGGTAAGGCGGCTGCTGTAGTCTTTCACTGTCTATACCTTTTCAGCATTCACTGGGAATGACTGGGGAACACTCAGGGAAAACACGCTGTTAGGATGGCCGGCTTGGACTTTGACCCACGGATATCGATTATTTGGGACGTTGTATGGAAGTATTAACATTATTCTGATTTTAAGTATGTATGTTCACTGATTTTACCACTTCCATACTTTTTTCGAACGCCATGTATAATACATCCTGTATAATACACCTACATATCTGCAACCAATATAGCTAATAAAACCAATTATATTTTTGCTGCTTCAGTTCCTAGGCTGATACGTTGAAGTATTTGAGGTCATAAATTGAATCTAATTAAGCCTCCCAAGACTTGTGCCAGAGGTCTGCCATCAGTCATCATTAATGTCACCATGAATATGAAGAAGTGTGATATGAAGAAGCACCGTTTGGATTAATGTCGAATTATTTACTGTGGAGGAAGGAGTGTGGTCAATCTCGCATACAACACCAGCCAACAAACATAAGCAATTTGTATTCGAAATGGCAGCGATGTGACAAATATTTGACTAAATTAGTAGAACTATCATCATAATTTTAACGAATGAAATCATGCTGTATTTAAACACTGCTTCAATCAGCAGAAAGTATAAAATGGATAGCATAATAGTAGATGTCAGAGTGTGGAATTGTCACAACTGCAGTGGAGGGAAGATTTAATTAAGCTTTGTAGTTCAGGTGTTTATGTCAGGACATAGATAAATGTATCCCAATACGTTTGTTTAAAAATAGTGCGGATAGCTACCATGGTGGAAATTACATTAACGCTCAACCTGTAATATTGTTGTGAGATTCACATAGTAATTACTGCTATTTGCACTGGAGAAACCACCAGGGGTGGAAATGGAAAGGACAGCACTAAAAGGACGGTATTGAAACTTTTCAAACTTGATCACTTAGTAAGTTATACGATGCTTGCAGAGGGAAGGATAGAACTTTCTTGACATTCTTCTTGATATGATCCATTAAATGTGATTTTATGTCTTTCAGAATATAATTGAGTAATATTCCTGCAGCAAGAGCTATAATAACTTATTATCATAATGAGACAATACGCTCCCTAACAACGAAATAAAACTAAAAAAATGACTGTCTGAATGGAAGAAAGCAGAAACTAACAACTTGGGGTCAAATGATAATTTAGCCGTAGGTAACGAGGAGAAATACAGTAGGTTCGTAAAATTGAATTGGATTAAAACAGCGATGACATCACAGCACCATTTACTGAAGATGTGAATGCAACCTACTATAATAAATGTCACGTTTATCCACTTTACCCAATCTTTATATTCTTTCAAATTTCGTCACAAATAAAGAAAAGTAATTACTTTAAATATCAGTTTCTAGTTGGACCTAAGAAAGCAAAAAATAAACAGAAAGAAAACCACAAAAAGCATAAATTTCATTGCACAATAAAACTGTCACTTACTGTACTTATTACTAATTGATCTTAAACTCTAACTTTGGAATCAAACAGGTCTCACGCTTTAAGCACTGGAACAATACGTCCACGGATGAAAGAAAGCAACAGAATTCTGCTAAAAATAAGTGAGTATGTAATTTTAAATATTAATTCTACAACAAACAAAATATTTCTGCAAACTACATCTTTTACGTTTGCTGGTTGAACTAATGACTTAAGCCAAAATATTGCGTTTACCTTTCCTGTGGAGAATGAAATGATGAATAATGTAAAATATAACAATAGGACAAATCACCAAACATGATTGACAAAAACTTATTTTTGGAGCTCATTTTGCAATTTAGCGACTCGGAGTGCATATATTTTCTTAATGCATACAATGCTTAAAATAACCAGTTCATCATAATTTGGAGTTCATTCTGTCAGTACCTACAACGTCCAAGTAACTAGTTCGTTATAATTTTCATCTGGGGAATTAAAATATGACCAATGAAAGAGTAGAAAATTAGATTAAGATCATTTACTGAAAATTTGTAGCCAAAATAACTTATTTAGGAGGCTATTTTGCAATAAGGAGGCTTAAATTTCATCCTGCTAATGTGCACAGCGGTTAAAACAACTAGTTTCTTATAATTTGCATTAATGCTCTTTATCAGGCTCTTCAACATTTTTGTTTTAGATTTTTGAAAATTATGGTAAGGCTTACTCTATGGTAATTACTTACTTTACTTACTCTATGACTTACGGAACTCGCAGATTCATCGCCGGAGTAACAAACGTTCTCCATAGGATTCTATCCTGAGGAAGATCAAGCCAGTATTTATCACAAACACCTACTTCTCGAAGATCCCTTCTCACAATTGTCCTCCCAACGTCGTCACGGTCTTCCCAAAGATCTCTTTCCCTTCCACTTACGAACTACAATGCAATATAAATTTTCGTTTTCCCCCATCTGAGCTACATGCCCTGCCCACACAGTAAAAACTATACTTTTGAATTGTACCCACAATTTTTAGAGGCAGTGGCGAACCCAGAGTTGGGTTTAGAGGGGCTGTTCTTTGTCTCACAGTTCTTGGAAGGGAACAGATTAATAGAAACAACGATAGTAAAATAAGAATCTCTGTGCCTGTCACTCCCATTGAAATATAGGCGGTATAATGTACCCACATTTATTTTAGAATCAGTGACTGGCACAGGGATTCATATTTTACCATCGTTTTTCTTTTAATCTGTTCCCTCCTAAGAACTGGGAGGCAAACAACCGCCCCTCTAAACCCAACCCTGGGTTCGGCACAGCATCTCAAATATTGTGGGTACCAAATTGGAATTTTGTACTCACAAGTCAAAGGTACTGTTTTTACAGTGCACTTTAGTCGTCGCTATTTCATTGTTCTAACAGCTTCGAATGAGTCGTAAAGTCCGTGAAGTTCTTCATTATATAGTCTCCTCCATTCCCCGGTCACCTCGTACCGTTTCGGCCCGTATATCTTTCTGAAAACCTTATACATGACGTAGCAACTTCATTCTAGACTATCTGTTAATAGAAATACAGTAAAAGAGTAGTGCATCCATGGATGAAGGAATAAGTCAACGAGCTACCAAGAGGAGTCCGGAACGTACTTGGTTCGAACCAGACAGCAGTGGCTGGATAATTTGCTGTTGGAAAATTAACACCGTATATCATGATGAAAGCAACGGATAAAATGATACTAAATGTGTGTATACCTATAGACAGATTAATGCTCTGTTTCGGCCAACTGAACCAGTTTCTTCATCGTTTCTTCTCAACCATTATTCAGCGTTGAATAAACCGTTGAACAGGCGGACATTTCGGTACATTTGCAACGTTAAGAGAACCTTTCGGTACTAAAGTTTAATCCATGTATTGTCAGTGCTTGTGTTAGGGATGTCAACGGCTCGCTCGGCTCGGCTCATGGCTCGATCGGCTCGAGCCATCCTGAGCCTCGGCTCGCACTGAGCTGAGCCGAACCGAGCCGCGGCTCACAGCGAGCTGAGCCGAACCGAGCCGCGGCTCACAGCGAGCTGAGCCGAACCGAGCGTCGGCTCACCGTGAGCCGAGCCGAACCCAGCGCGGCTCGCAGCGAACAGAGCGTCGGCTCACCGTGAGCCAGGCCGAACCGAGCCGCGGCTCACAGCGAGCCGAGCCGGACCG
>JAGDQP010029230.1:10494-23520 GCA_022664845.1 Lepisma saccharinum | reverse complement strand
CACAAGCACAAAAATCATACTACTACTATAAATTACCTGAGCCCTCCATTTTCTTTAAAAATAATGAAGAGGCACAAATACAAATGACAAAGAATTTATTGTGAGCTATTATTGGGGTGTAATAAGCTTGGAAAAAGTGTAAAAAAAATGTACAGAATGTGAGATAAATGTACTCCCTTAATAGTGCTGAAAAAGTGTTCGAAAACGCTAACAAAATGTTCTTAGGATTATAGTACTTTTATTATGTTCAAATAATGCGCTCGATTTATGTAGAACCTGTAATGGACCACATTCGAACACTTCACAGCACTTTATTACACCATTGGTATACTTTTAAAACACATTCCTGCTTTTGAAAGTGCCTTAAAAGTGTAAGAAAGTGATTTTTTACAGTGTAGAGAAAGCAGCTGCACGCTTGTTCTCTTACTAAAACAACTGCACAGACAGAAATAAATACCATTCCTTCAACACGCAGTAAGTTTGTTTAACTATGGTCCACTTGTCATGAGTTAATCCGGTGATGTTTTAATAAAAGAAATCTTGGCAATATCTTCTCAGCTGTAAAAATAGTTCCTGGTTAAGGCGTTTGCTTTCTAAATCAACGCGAAAGTAGCATGGGTTTGCGTCCTGGTTGGGACTAGAATACTTTTCCTCCTGGTCAATAAGACAATAGTAACTTCTTTTCATGAAATGACTAAAAATTAGAATTTGCAAGCAACCATCGAAGCTGTCTGTACTATTAAACTGAGCGTGTCCTTGCAAAAGATTCTAAGCAGACATACAAAGTATTCAATAAGACTTTCCCACGCTACTGGCGTGAATTTCCTTTCTTCTGACACTGACAAATACAACCATAACACTATCTTAGATCGGGAACTAAGTCCTATCTAGTATAGTGGTTAACTTGTTGGACTTTCAGTCTGTAGATTTAGGTTCAACTCCCATTTAAGCTACGACTTTTTAAAAAATATACTTGTATGAGAATGATGCCCTGGCTGTGAAATTGTCATTGGACAGTAAGGAGATTAATAAGTATGTGTGTGATCGTAAAAAATAATGAAATTGTTTCATGATTAATATCACTTTCCCTCACATTTTTCTTTCTTAGATCTTATCGTGTTTGTATCTTCCTTTAGTTCTCTTTCTCCCTGCTTTTGTTCGGTTATGTGTGTATGTGTAAATTATCTCATGAAAGAGAGTAAGGATAACTGTTTGTGTTTCTAAATATAAAAGTAAATCCTTTGAAAAACTATTCTTTCTTCCTCTCTCTCTCTCTCGCTCTCTCTCTCTCTCTCTGTGTGTATATTTTTTAACAAGACAATTTTTGTTACGTTGCATAATGACGATTCGCGCATGATGTCCATATTCTTATTATTTTCCTTTTCTTTGTATTAATTCTTATCAATAAAATTGAACGTGAATGGAATTTCTGCCTATCTGTCTTGTGGTTCTCTAAATGCTGCTCAACGACTCATGCTTTCTTCCTCGAAATGGAGGAATATCCTGGCATGCTATGTTTTGACGCATATTTGTACTGTCATGTTGGTTGTCTAATTATTATTCTTACAGAGAAAGAATTCTCCTGGAGAAAGAGGTATTTCTTATAATTTCTACCTCCACGACTGTACAAATGTTCCCATTCTCCAATTCTTCTCCATTTGCACTCAATGATATTTCAATACAGAATCTAGCAAAATGTATATTGAATACTGACGTTTACGTTTATGCAAAAACAGTAACTTAAGTAAAATACAATATTTGATTGCGACATGCTACAAGTGCCACTAATATTGAGGCGGAGAGGATTTTTACGCTGTAAGCAAGTATTGAGAGTTTACAAATACAAGTCATTCAGCACTGTATTTTGCAAGATGTTAGCATGTGAAGGTTGTACAGTACAATCCATTAAGAACTGTTCCTGATTACTCGAGGATTTCACACACATTCTCTGATGAGTACATGAATCTACATGCAACACGGACAGAATTAACCATATTAGTTGCGTCTCCAACGATGAGTGCTATTATATTACTTAACATGTTCACTCCATCATAACGTTGGTAATATGATAAAATCTTATTTTGTCCACATATTGCTTTTCAAAATCAAAATGGCGAAAGGAAGAGCTTTAGATGCTTGTAAGAGAACCACGATAGTACTATCCTGGCGTTTGGGTTGTTCAACCTTACAATGGTGGGAACATTTTAGTTTTCCGAATTGCGGTACAAGCAATGCTCCGAGAGTGTATTATTCTTAATATTCATCTTTTATTTATTTTGCATGAGGTACACATGCAGTTTTGGTCAAGCTTATTACATGCCCTTGAGATTACGCCCCTCGATGACAAGGGACAGGAAGGCCAGAGCCTGAGTTTAAGTACTACTTCAGTTATTTATTTAAGGAAATAAGAAAACCCTGAAAAACCTCAGTCAGTATAGCCGGCAGCAACACGCAAAGATATGGGAAACGAAGGTAAGATTACGTACCTAATTTATATTTTACAAATCTTTTTTTATTCAATTTGTATGAAAATTTGCATGTGAGTACATTATGTCTTCTCACTGACATTACTCATGCTACTCCTCACAGTTCCGGCACAAAACCCAGTCATCCTCAACCATCTCCCCACAGCCCCGGCAAGATATTCTTCCATCGTGTTCCTTTGTTGAACTAGAAGTTGAGGGTACAGAAGTTACTGATCGATGTTTATTTTTCTTGAGTTCGTTTTTTATTAGTTTCTTCTTCATTACCTGTTCTGGCTCTACTAAGCGAGCTTTCTTTGACACGACTATTAGACAGAATATCTGATTTCTTGCTTATTCCTTGCAACACATCGCTTATACTCACGATTTTCGAACAAACTCTTGCGCTCTTGTGCTATGCCAACTCTTCCCCTCCCATCATCTTTCTTCACTACTACTAAATTAATTGTTAGTTCTGAAAAAACAATCCTCTTTCAACCATGTCACTATTTGACTACTGTAGCAAATTTTGCTCACCGATAAACGTAATCAGTCAATGCAACGCTTTACAAATGTTATTTCTTATGGTAAAACTTCATAAAATTATAGAAATATTGCCATATTATACAAATATTGCTCCATTGTATCTCTTGCAACCAGTGAAAATTGATCGCTGAATACCAAACTACAGGAAATATAGCAAGCCAACGTGCGACTTAATATAGGATTGGTGCGTTTCCTCTCAGTCTTTCCAACCGTCGGAAAGAGACATTGCGTTTTCTTGTCCAACCGCTTGCTCTTATAATTTTTTCTCATACAGAGGATATAAAGTCTCAACGCTGAATATTTATGGTAAGTGTTGGTTCAAAACCCACAGTAACCATGGTGGCTGAGGTTTTACAGTGTTTCCCTTAGTTTCATCAGGCGAATGCAGGAATGGTACCTTAAGAAAGACCCCGGCCAATACCTTTCAGATCATCTACCTAATACATCCCTGCTTGAACATGGCAAAAGGCCATAAATCCTTAAAATAAATTTAAAAAAATATATGTTAAGTGTATTATTTGTTGTGCTGGAACGTATAATCCTCACTTTCTGCGCAGACTGCCTATTTCGGAGTATAATGGAGGCCACTAACTTGGACGCATCACTACTGCACGTGCACGTAATACATGCATGGTAAATACAACGGCCAAACCACCGTTTGTAAGGTCGTATCGTGGCTCAGTGCTCAGTTCGTGTTCAACACTCGTGTTGAGTGGTGTGCTAAGGCAGAGCTTCTGTGTAGGCTAAGACCAAGTTCGGGAAGTGAATAGTAACTTTGGTGCTTCACACCTTTATTGAGTAATTTTTAATTAGTTTTCAAGTTATATTATTTTCTTTTATATTTTGTTATAATTTGATGTAGTTGAAGAGAACAAAGTTCTTTATTTTTCTAAGTAGCTTATTTAACAGAAGTAGTATGGATTCTACCAGTCAAAAAGGGCAAAGGAAAAACAATTTCGTCAAAATACGCTACGTTTTGATTTTTCTACATATCCCAAAGAAGCATACATTTTGGATCTGCAAAATTAACTTGTTAAAAATTTCAACTGCAGAGACAACGTTGTGAGTCTTGAGATTGATTCCTACTCAAAAACTGTATACATCCGCGTGGTTTGTTTGTTTTTGGCTGAGAAATTAGTGAATAGTTGTAATAAGCAAGCAGAATTTCATGACGATGATCAAACGTATATTTTGGTGTCCTTAGTAAATGAGGAAACAACGGTTATAACTTTACATCCATTACCTTTGGTAGTAAGTGATCAGAAAGTGGCTTATTATATGCAGTCGTAGGGAACTGTTGTAAAAATAATCCAAGATGTATTTAAGCCAGGTCTATTGACAGTGTACCCAGGTAAACGCAAAGTAAGTTTTTCAGAGTATAAAAAAAAAGAACAAGTTCCACCGATATTACATATACCTGGTATTTAGTTTCGCATGGAAAATGTAAATAAATGTTTTCGATGTGAAAAAGAGGGGCTATTTGTAGCATAATGTAAAGAAAAAATGAAGGTAAACCTGAGTAAGCAACAGGACATTTCGCAAGAAAACCGATAAATCAGTTGCAAGATAGTGAGTTCCATTTAGATATGACGGGCTTTTCCAGTGATAGGACGTTTACGAAAAACAAATTCGATGCCAGAAGATTTGGACCTTATTTCTTCCTGACAACAGATAGTTAAAGAAAAGCAACATTTCGAAGGCCCTGAAGGTAGTTCATCGCAAAAGTTCACAGGTGGGAAGAATGAAGAGAAGGCATCTGAGCAGAACTGGAAACAGAAATGAACAAATCAATTTGTGCGTTAATGCGAATGAAAATGAAGAGGAGGAAATAGTGTTAAGTATAAATGAAGCTCATAATAAAATCGATCTTTTTGATCAACCAATGGAAATCGAAGAAAACGACAGTTAAGTTCTTATTTCTATCGAATCTGATAGTCAATTTCTTTCTCGTGACAAACAACAAAGTTAAATACTGAAGAAACTTTACATTCCAGATCAGTAACAACAAAAATCAACAAGGAATTTCTGTTGCTACTCTTGAAGGAGTAAGGAGTGAACAGAGTTTCAGTGATAGGTTACTGCTGCAAGCTTTTTGTTAATAGAAGACAGAGGGAATGCCAACAGTAGCTATACTGTTATCTAAAGTTGTTTTCAGTGTGCTGTTGTTTTTATTTTATCCTCTCACTTTGTTTGTGTCGTAGATATAATAGTATTTTCAGTTTTTGTAATATGAAATAAGCGTTTACGTTTGCTGCAGCAACTAAATCACAAGCTTTTTCCAAAATAAATGTAAAGCTATACAAAAGTTTATACAAGATTTTGGAATAGATATCTTGAATCTTAAAAATGTTTGAAATGTGAATATTGATATTTATTATTATGATTATTTTGAAAACACAATTAAGGATACAGGTCAGGGGGTGGGGTACTAGCAAGGAAAGACCTGGTTGTTACAGGTTTACGGTACCATCCATCTCTCTTTTTGTTGTATTGAAGTTGCTTTTTCTAATGTTTATGCTTCCTCAGGTTCACAGAACTGGCTTACAAGGGAAAGTTTTTTTTACAAAATTTGACTAGTTTCTTGGATTATAAAACATGCCTACTATTTGCGTCGATGATATGAATGCATCAGCTTATCATAATAATAGTGTTCCAGACAATAATTATTTTGATAGTCTTAATCAAATAATTAAAACTTTTGAATTAATTGACTTATGGCTCTTTTGGAAAAAAGATCAACAGGGTTATACTTTCTATACATGAGAAAGTAAAAACAGAATAGAAGCAATTTATGTGTCAAAACAGATGGAAGCTGGAATCAAAGATATACAACTAACATAAACTATTTCCTTTTCATCATTTAACATTAATTTGTAAACCTGAGATGATCTATCATGCACTACAGACCAACATATGTGAGGAAAGTTTCAAATAAGTGTTCAGAAAATTATGATTTTCGCACTTTAGTTAAAATCACTTAGAAATAATCACAACTACAAAAACGTAAACTGAAATACGTAATGGTTTGGTGGAGTTTTGTAACAAAAAAAGTAAATAGTTTATATTGTTAAGGAATTTACAAGACAACAAAGACAAATGACCAGAGAACGATTTTACAATTATTATAGAATCCTAAAAAATATGTAAATCAGCTCCATAAAGGTAAACCTGCTTTACGTTATACAGGCACAGTTACCTTCATTACATAGAAAGGAAAAGAGTGGTTTTATAGAGAGGAGTAGAATAAGTAAGGAACGTAAAAATCAAATACCAAACATTGTGCACGTTAAAAAAGAAAACCAATGAGCAAAATCTAGTTTCTTAAAATCGTATCTGCATGATGATTGGATCATTTATGAAAAAGAACAAGGGTACGAAAAGGTGTTTACAAGTTATAAGCAATATTTCGAACAGGAACCAGATTGTGACCCAAATAATGATTTCATCTCTGCCATTACATCGGCACTTATGTCTGAAGGCTAAAATAATCTTCAAAGACCTCCGCTTCCCGAAGTTAGTAAGGTTTTAAGACACTAAACTCACATTCGGTCGGTGGACTCGACGTGCTAAACAAACAGTTTTATTTAGCCTTTAGTGATTTAAAACTGTCGGAGTTATGCGAGGTTTTCAGTGCACTGTGGAAAGCAACAATTATTCCCCATGAATTCACCAATATTTGGGTGATTTTAATTCCAAAAACACCAGGATAGGCGTCTTTTGACCCATCAGTTAGACTCATAAGAATGATCAGTTTAACTAATTTAGATATCAAGTTGGTATTAAAATGTATAACACTTCGATTAATGGAATATTCGGAAAAAAATATAAGGTACAGGTGATGGTGGTGGGGTAGTGGCTCCACTCCCCTACATATTTTCTTAACGAAATTACGAGATATAATTCAGTACAGTCTATAAACGAGAATGAAGATTTTGTTGTTTTAAGTACTGATATCCGTTCTGCTTTCAACTCTGTTTCGCACAAATTTTTATTTCATTTTTTAAAAAAATTAGGCATAGCTGCTTCTTTGGTCAGTATCATAAAGCTTATGTACAAAAACAGGCAAATTAAATTTCGATTAAATGTAAGAATTTCCCATGGTTTTAAAACGAAAAAAGTGATTTCACAAGGTGGTACAGAAAGTTCAATCCTATTTACGGTTGCGTTAGCGCCATTTATAACGAAAGTATATTCTATGATCCAAGGAATTTCCTGTAATTCTGGTACTTGTAAAATGATGAAATATATTGATGATAATTCCTTTGAAATTTGGTCAAAATTGAAGATGGTTAAAATTAAAAATGTGATTTTTGAATATCAAAAAGTAGCAAGAACAGAGCTAAATCTCATAATATCAAAAATTGTAATTTTAAGGAGGAAGAGACAACGGATTATCAAAAGTATGTTTCAATGACTAATCTGCATAATACATTGGGTTTATTTTGGTCAAATGCAATCATAAATACAATACAACTCAATGAGGTACATATCCTAGGAAACATATGTTCAGTACTTATAAGTTTAGTTTCAATAATATCATTGACAAAGTGAATTTCGTTAACTCTTTTAATTTAAGTAATTGTTATTACTGGATATAGACATTACCCTTCTCTCAACAGCGTTGGGCCAAAATTAACAAACTGATAGGTTATGTTTTGTGGAAACGTTTTGCTTTACGTGTTAAGCGTCAATAGTTAACCCTTCCTTATAAAGAAGGTGATTTATAATTAAAGGACTCATAATTACAAGGACATGCCCTAAGGTGCATCCCGCATTGCAGGTTATTTGTGAATATCACGAACATTTCTCATATGTTTTTTTAAATACCTTATCTTAAAGTGAATTGGAAGCGCCGGTGGATTGGAAGTATAAAATCAGTCAACAAAAAATCTGTATCACGAAATTGCAAAGAAACATACTATTTCTGTAAGGATCACTGAAAACTATAGGCAAAATCAGTGACCCATGATTTGGTTAATTTTAGAGCAATTAATGCGAGAACCTTCTCTACATCAAATCGATATTGTATTGTAAATGGAAACTGTCCCATGTGAGACCTATTATACAAATATGGTGTTACTCTGGATTATGTATGTAAAATATGCGGGGAAGAAGAGACTATTAAACACAAACTTACAAAATATAAACAAGTAGGAAATATGTGGAAGGATTATTTAAATATTTTTGGTAGGATAATCAGACATCCTCCCCATAGTTTAGAGTTTACTAATCTAATTTCGTTTCCATACTATGCATAATATCCTTAAAAAAAACGGATTTTTTAATTTGGTTAACAGCCACGACACACTACTGAACTGTATAAAAATACTTCATTGTTAAGATTTGTTGAAATACCAAACGGATACCGATTAAAATGTATGCAAACTACCACAGGGAAATCTTTTAACGGGATTATGATGTTATTTTGTTTATAAACTATTCTACGTAAGAGGAAATGTACATGCATAATCTTTTTTAGAAATAAAATGTAAGTAGGGTTTCAAGCTGCTAACTATTTGACCCGTGTTCAAGTCTCCTCCAAAAACGTGATAAGGCATTGGATTACTGAATAAAAAAACCTCAGGTTCGAATCCCAACAGGGACGAGACTGTTTCTTTTTTTTCTTTCAAAATATATTTTTGTATGTTCATGTTTATTATTAATAATTGCTTTCTTGCATTTTTCGTAGATTGTCTTATATTAGTGACCATGGGTACGTGGAGGTAAGGTAAGGTTAGGTGCGGTCATGCATCTTTACATTTTCCGTTATCACATTCCGAACTCGACACGCTCAGCACTTTCTTTGATGTGAAGTGAGATGCACCTTAATGCATATAATGAACAGGTGAATTTAAAACGAACATAGTACCCAGATGATATTTAGAACAATTGTGTTGACGTGTGCGTTACGGGATACAATATTCGTGAAGGATATTTAAGTAACAAAATAAAGCTATATTATTGTTCTTTGATACACAAGACAGATAGAACTATTCTTTCCTGCTTACACTTGAGTGAGTTTTCCACAGCATTGATGAAATAATTCAGTGCAAATAGGAACAAGTACATTTTGTGGTGGCATGCAAAGTACTGCATCTTTTTTAACAGTTTCTTTCCACGGCTAACTTATTCACATTTATTACAAGTTCTCAGAAAATAACACCTCGTATATTCGTGATAAATAAACTAAATTTTAGATTTCGATAAAATGTTCGGCTATCGAAACGCTGGACAAACTTTAATAATTGGTTTACACGAGGACGTACATTGGCATCGGTTAGGAGCATATGAATACAACAATGATTTCCATAATAGCGCTAGTTATGAACAAACCTTATATCACTTGAAAATAGACAAGTCAACTGCAAACAAAGTTCGTATATTTGAGCTCCGAATCATATTAAAATTTTAGTCTGACTGGGAAATTGCTTGTACGTGAAAATCAGGTTATGGGAACTAAGTCAAGTTATAATGAAAACGTTCCATACATGTAGCCCTAGTATTTCAGTTTGCAAATGTTTTATAATCATACATATGACTTTTGTTTCAATGCTCTGCATCTATATTTTTTTAGTTATCGACCGTGAACGAAGATTCTGAAGTAACAGTGGTTATCAAAATGATATATCGTAACTGACAAACCGTACGAAGTATTAACAATATGCCCTCTTAAAATTGTTCAGCTTTCACTGAACGTTTCAATCATGTGACACATTATCTCTCTTTTCATTAGGAAGTTTAAAAATGATCTCCCGTAGAGTCATTTCCTTGACGTTCCTGGTTTCTTCAATATCATAATTCAATCTTTCTTATGCATCTATGATATCTTGCAGTTTGTTTCTTAACCGCACTTCAAACATATTGCGAGCTATGATCATGTTCGAAGTTCCAAACTCAGCCTGTATATAATGTTGGTTAATAAGTTGTTGTTCTGTCCAAATATCTATAAAACAGCTTATAAACCAGGAATCATATTTGGGATACTTACGTTCTTGATACACTTTCATTCTCGTTTGGTTTTATTTCAGACTCCATTGTCATGTACGGACAGTTCAGGGGACGTTAATGAGTACGGTATGAACACCAGCAGAACACGTTGAAATCGCCTTGACATCATGTGAGCAACTTTCCCAAAGATGGATTTGATCTCAGGAGTACAGTCGAGTAACCACCAGAATATTCAGAATTAGATCATTTGGATTTTTGACTGTGGGCATGTCAATGCACTGGTTTATATTTTGAATTTATTTAATCTTTCCAATCTTCTACAGTGTCCGGTTGGCATGTGCATTAACATTTAGACGCATCTGTTAATGACGATTTCATCGGGAGTAGGAGGGAAAGATAACCTTAACACTCCAATGTGGTGGGCTGTACTCTGAACATATACTGTAGATTTTGTGTTGTCAATCGTTACGTTGAAAATCGGTATGATGGAGTTAAAGTACTTTACAATGAAGGGAACAATATATCAAAGCTCTCAAGTCATATCGCATATGTCCGTTTGCATTATTCTGATAAATATCCTAGAAACGTTAGTGAAATTATTTCTTAGACCGATTTATATCAGTTAGCGTGAAATCAGTTATATTTTCTACAGAAGATAATCAGAAACATGTTTTGTTTCCGATTCTGAAAAATCTGATTAGTTGGACATGTGAAAATTGCATGTTATCTCCACAATTAAGATCACCAACATTTTCCTGATTCAATGTAAAATATTTTGAACTTGAGATTGAGTTAGAAATACGTTAGAAGTAAGCACAATTGTTTTTCTGTAATATCATCTGCCAGAATGACATGTCAGGAACGCAATTTTGGTTTAAAACATTTAAGTTGAATTCAAAATACAAAGTTGTAAGATGGCCGCTATGTTGCTGACATAGCCTAAAGATTGCCCTTGAATTCCATAAGTCGGAACATTGTATTGCTGTTTACCAACCTGTTTTCGTTTAATGTGATTTTCCTCACTTAAGGACCACTCGGTATTTTATGACATTATTCACAATTTATTTGCTGTTAGGTTCCTAAACTAGAATTAGGAACAACAGTGAGAGTTTCAAGCAAATCGAACCGGTATTATCAGAGACATGAGAAGTATCTTGATCGAGCAGCCACCATTCTTGATGACATCATTGGCGGAAAACTTACAGAGTGGCAAATTTGTACGTAAGTTAAAAATCCTACTATGCATTTACTAAACACCTGCTAAGTATTTCTAAAAAGAAATTCTTCCTGTACAGATTTTCTACTGAATTATAGTTACATCGTGGGTTGATTTGGGCAATGTGCTCTTTAGCAATCTTGAAATCACCTGCATTCATGGACTCAATCCCCTTGTTACTTATGCAACCCACCAATCTGTAGAGTGGTGTGGGTTGCCGACATTGAGGCAATATAAAACACTTGCTGAATTATAAAATTTCTGATTCTGATGTATTCCGGAGAGTACTATATCATTATCGGGAAACATCAATAGCAGCCAAGAGTATACAGGGTGCTTTAGAATGAGGTGATTTCATATATTCAAGCGTTAGTATCCACGACTGAAATAAAAAAAGTTCATTTGAAGAAATATCAGATCGTGCGTAGTTTCGGAACTGGAGAACCTTCACAAATGAAGTAATATCTTAACGAAGAATGACGAAAGACGAGTTGACTTAGGAAATCACAAAGTAATGATCAAGGATTATATTCGAGCAAAGTGTATTATTGAAGAATGTAGCTTAGAGAATATTTATGTGATTGTTTACTCTTCAGTGTCTATTAATGACAATGGAATTGTAATGTAGGGAATCCTCTTCAATCATGACGCTGGTTTGGCTGCAGTTTCACAATCAGAAACTTTCCACAAATACAACTTCGATTTTGATTTGATACGTTAACGTATCTCTCGTTGATATTTGCTTAGAGATTATGTCATTTGTAACTTGTTGCATCACGTTTAGATGCCTCTACCTTCGATACTACGCATGTTAGGACGCATCCTTGAACCAGGCCTTTCCTGCTTGGATCCGTGAAAATAACTTTCTATTTAAAATTTTAACAATCCTTTAAACATTTTGTGTGTAGTGAAATTGTATGCATGGCTTAGAGTTGATGTTTGTGATTTGTCCTTTCTTGCAGCCAGACATTTGTTGATATATCAACGATATGTTTTTAAAATATCTTCTTCGTCAAGGCCATAGCACTTGTTACACATGCGTAGTGTTTGAAGTGTTCAGTTATTTTACGCGTAGTGTTAATTACCTAAGTTTCAAGAAAACCAACACCATTATTTAGCTTTCTCTTTGTTTCTCTCTGCGTTGTTTTTGCTTTACGGAGGGGATTTATCCCTCTCAAATCTTTTCTCCGCAGACAAGAAAAAAATATTCGCTTATTTTACTCTAGTTATTATGTCAAGTTTGCTACAATCGTGCCTGCACGAATACAAGATATATTCTGTTTTCACGAACAATGTTGCTTCTACAAAACAAAATGCTTTGAATGGCATCTGCCCCTTCAAACATTTTTTCCGCAGACAAGAAAAGTACATACGCAAGAGTGTCGTTTATCCGAATCACCATTAACCGAATTTCCGGATTAACCGAGTTCCGACACAGTAAGAAATAAATTTTAATTTAAGCTTTTTGCACATGCTTTTTGATTTATACTTTTAATTATGAACGAATTATCTGCGAAATTCTTTCACTGTTCAGTAAACATACAGTACAGTAATTATCTTATTTTATAGTACAATATTTTCATTATAGTAATAGGTCTTTGCCTAAAATATATTTAGTTTACTTAAAAATTTAGTTGTTCTTCTAACATGTAGTATAGTACCAAACTACAATACTTAAATCACTTTGTTTCCGGTTTAACCGAATTGATCTTGGTCGCATCAAATTCGGTTAAACTCTTATTATATTATGTATATGCGTTGTTTCATCCAAATCTTTCATGGTTTTCTGTCACTTTCAGCGCCGCCTGAAATACAGGATAAGTCAAAATGATGTACCCGATTTCATAAATTTAT
>JAGDQP010029230.1:0-10394 GCA_022664845.1 Lepisma saccharinum | reverse complement strand
AATTTATGAAATCGGGTCCATCATTTTGACTTACCCTGTATATTCCCGACGGGGACGGGGGAAGGACTTGGCATTCTCCAGCCGTTCTTCACAGAAAAGAAGAAAACAACATATTTGCTTATTTTATGTGTATTATGTATGTGCAATGCTTCGTTACAACTATGCTTGCACTAATCTTGATTATGCTTTGGATTGACGCAAAATGGTGTCTTTACGTGACAACATGCTTCAAGAGCTCTCTGACCTTCAAATAATGTTTACGCTGACATTAAAAAATAAGTAATTTCTTGATTTATCTGTACCATGTATGTGCGAAGCGTTTTTCATCGTACAATTTTTCTGTCACTTTCAGCACCACGTAAAGTATATTTAGGGTTTGACCCTTTCAAACAGTTTTAACGCAGAAATGATAAAACGCGTATTCGTTTCTTTGCGTGTAGTTTCTATCTGCCAACTCTGAAGAAACTCTGTGTACATATCTAAGATAACTTGCTTTGTGATAAATGAACAAGCATTGTCATCCAACACCTTCACACATTTTCATGAACGCTTATCTGTAATTTTGGGTGCAACAAACGATCCTTTCTTTTCACAGTAATACCATGTTGTTTGAAAAATAATGGTCGATTTACAGACCAAAAATGAAATAGAAATACAACGTTCTTCACATAGTTTTATTCGGAATTGGCTCCTTCAGTGTTTACACAGACCTTCCAGCGATTGACTAACATTCTCATGCTAATTCAGTATAAATGGAGTTCCTTGGATTTAAAAGATCCAAGACACTAATTTCTGACTCCTGGTTGTTCTTGAACATCCTATCTTTTTTAGATAGTTCCTAAGTTGCATGTAAACTTGTGAATCGGTTGTTACCAAGTTAGGAAAATATGGTGAATGTGTTATCAATTCTTAACACAATTGGTTCTGCGGTCACTGTTTGTTAAGTCATCTTTTATTTTGACGTTTTTTCGTACGCTGGTTATAATGCTTATGGTTGTCTTACAGCACCTCCTTTTCATCGATGGTTACAATACGATCAATTAGGTTCACCGTTTCGTTTCGAAGGAGAAATCTACTATAAATCTTAACACATTATTGTTTCTGAGGTTCTGTTAGTTCATGTGAATCCCACATACTGAAATTTTACTTTACAAACTAGTTGAAGTATTTAGAACTTGTTGATACACAAACTCATTTTAATCCTCGGTACGTTTCTTGACGCTGGAGGAAGGATTGACTTCAACAGCTACCTGCAGAGTGTTGTTATCCCTGACATAGTCTCCACCTTCTTGCAAGTTTGTATTTCCATATCGAACTTTCTCAAACCATCCATGATCCTTACGTTGAAACAGTGTTTTCTCAACCTATATCTTGGACGCAGATTCATTTCTTGATTTCTTAAAATAACGTTTTCTAACTCGTACTAACGAAGATTAGTTGTTACTTATATCCTAAAGAAAAGTTCTTTATATGTATTGTTAAGCAATTTTAAACGGAATTATCCCTATATAAGAATATTATTAAGTAGTTTATTTCATAAAATTGCCCGATGAAAGTTTGTTCAAATAAACAAATTTCAACTTGACCATAATTAACTATATAGTGTAAGGATAAAAAGTAATAAGATAGGTTAGCCAAATAACACCACCTTAAGAGCATATTTGATGTAGGTAGTGAACCATGATAGTTAGAATTTCAAAACTGCTTGTGTGGAAACGTGCTTAAATTCCCTACATATCAGCAAATTTATATAAAGATTGGTGAACAATGAGGGCGGGAAAATACGAAATAATAATTATATGGTGGCGTTATTAGGAACATAGGTTCCTAATAACGCCACTGTCTTAGTTGAATGGAAACTTGTTCATATACTTTGCATGAATCTTTTAAACTAAAGAGACAAAGGTAAGAAAAATGCTCAGGTACTTCGGTGACTATAAATAGGTTCATATATATATATATATATATATATATAGTGGAAAAAGATCTTACAAAGTAATAATTCTCGCTATGGGGGAAATTTAGAAAAGCTTTTGTGTTAAGACATTCGCTGTGGCGTTATTCGGGCACACCACATACGATAACATTACCATTTCATTTTCTTACATATTATACAAAACTTTCGGTAGTTTCATGTGCTTTCAGAACTGCAAGACATTCGACTCTTTTGATATAGGTATGACTTTCAGTGATAATGACTCAGAATCGATGTGAAATTCAGGAAAATGTACCCACTTGATTTAACAACGACCTTCTTTGTCCAGACTACTTTGTGTAGATTACCAAGTGCGTCATGGCAGCTCTTCTATGGCCATTAGCGCAGTTAGTTTCTGGCAGCCATGCTAGAGGGCATCTGCCTACATATTCGTACTTCTGAGTTCCTACCACATGTTCTCGTTCCCAAAATACCAAGGGTTGGTGTTAAAGGCTCAGTGGTGTTATTTGGTAGAACTACCTTACTATTATAAAGGACAGCGTTTTTTGATATTTCTATTGTGAAACAAAGTAAAGGTCAATAAAGCCAAAGGTTAGTGAACATTGTACACGGAAAGAATATTTATCTGTCAAGAGAACAAGAAACTTTAATGAATGTGATTATTCGGTTGTAAACTGTAGCACAAACTATTGTCTCAGATTGACTTTTTAGAGAATTATCTTTAGTTCACAATGGTTCGTGGTGTCATCAAATCTTGCAATGTTAATTTAACTCACTTCCTAACGACATATAATGATGAAATTTTGCACAGCGATGTAAGTCGGGTGACAACACGATATTCCATTTTAAAAGCATATTTTAATATTTTATTAATATGGACTTCTTTATCTTAAAATAAGTACTAGCCTGAAAGATGTTGCTTCTGACCTGTTGCAAAACACTTTAAGACTTGGGTCACAAGACATTAGCTTGAGAAAAGATATTCGAACACCGAAATAACTAAACAAAAATAATTTTTTTTGAAGATATATTTTTCTTAAACAATTCGTACGAAAAAGTAAACAATAATTTTGTTTATGTATGACTAACAAGCAAAGCATTGGCCGCGCCAATTTAAGAATATATAAATTGAATGTATATAAGAGCGCGCCCCATGCTTTTTAGTCATACATAAACAAAATTATTTTTACATTTTAGTATGCATTGTTTAAGAAAAGTATATCTTTAAAATGTTTTTTATTATTTTTTCGAGTATTTGACATCATTAACCTGGGCCAAATTGTCTATAATAACAATTACACTTTATAAACTCTGATAACAGAAACTAAAGAATGTGGATATCAACAAACTCTACTACTAATATTTGTAATACTTTGCTCTTAGAAACAAGCTGTTGTTACAAATACAATACCTTAATAAATATAATATGGTATTATTAATTTAAAGATTAAGAAAGTTGCTACAAACATAAATGTTTTTCCAATTTGGTCATTGTCAAATCAATTAATTCTAATCTTTAATGTAGTTTGTTAATACTTGTGTGGCAGGCATTATTACCTATGTGCTATTAGTTATTGCGATTGAACTAAGATAAACTCAGAATGTTTACTACTACATAACAGAGGAAATTAGAACAAGTTTTCCAATAATACATTAGTGTGTTTATCTGCATTGCCACTTTTGTACTATTAAGGAAATTTACTGTTCCGTAAGATTTGGTTCTATTAAAGAAATTTAGCCTGCTTTTCTTTAACTCTATCTGGTCTTCTGCTTGTTGTACATTATGCCATTCAGATAAGAATCCCCCCTTGGGATTCATACGATTCGGTTAAGCTAGTTATCAGTATTACGTACAGCCAGAAGGGAAAATTTAATTTCTATCTTCTGTTTCTTCTCATTATCTCTTAAGTTTAAACTTTGATTGTTTCGGCCCCATTTTTCTCTCTCCTGACTTCCTGTGATGTGTTAATTTTGTAAGAAAAGAAACTTTCATTCAAATAGTATCTACCTATTTATCCCTAATATGTTATTGGTGTCTTATCTCAGTAGCTCTCAAACTCTTATATTATATTCTTAGGCTACATTTAAAATTCAATCAATCCTTGTAAACCTGTTTCGAGAATTTTTGTCCGTTTCTTGTTATGCGTTTTCCAACTGCTTACAGTCTCAGAAAGTACTTTTAAGGCGAGTTAAACGTTTTTATTCATCAGTTAGCGTAAATTATAAATGGACTGTTGTTATTAAATATTCTCAGAACCGAATCTTGTGTGTGGTGCATGTTCAAGTTAACACAGAACACTGTTGTTGTTGTTGTAGTGTAATGACCAGCATACCAAACTGGAAACAGGGAGATCCGAGTTCGAGTTCCGGTCACGACGGCTGTAAATTATAATGCATTGTGTTTATTGTGTAGTATATGGAAGTGCTGTAGAAGTTTGGGAATGAAAAATCTTTGACGCTTAAAATGACAAGCAAATTTTGTGACACAAAGTGACAAGGTGAGTCCATTAGACTCAACGTATTTTTCTTAAGAATATCGAACTGTAAACCAATCTTCTCATAAATATGCTGGATTTATAATGTTTCCATTGTGTCTAAGGGTCAGTCCAGATTAGGCCAAACTTCTGTGCTTGCAAATGTTGGTGATGACCGTGTCAGAAGTGCGAAATCATCGGTCTCTTTTTTCCTACTCTGAACTATGAAAACAGAAAAGAAAACAAAGAAAATGTATTTGGGTAATTACTTACTGCAGAAATTACTGTATTTGATGGCACAATACACTACGATAGGTTTAAGCAGACACAAAAGAAGAAACATCTAAATGATCTGAAATGATTTACATGTGCCCTCTTAATCGATTATTACTGCTAACATTGTTCATATGTTGCCAGATACTATAATTAAATTCATAGTTTGTATCAATGACCTCTATCTAAAAGCGATACTGGACTGACAGTTGCTACTGAAAATTTCATAAATATACGAAGCCAGGCATCGGAGAGGCACGTGATCCCTTTTGTCTACTTCCAGTCTAAACCAATATGGTCTAAACCATTTTCGGTTTTTACTAATTTTTAAAACTTGATATCGCTGTGTAACCCGTTTTTATTTATGTGTTAATTCTTGCAAAAAGCAAATATTATTTGCAGAATTTTCTGTTATATGTAGAGTAGAGTATAGTATTACATGAATTACCTAGAACCTAAAATTGCGAATGCGTTCGGCGAATCGACTAGGCGAATCGACCAACTAGGCGAATCCATGTATTACTTTTTCTTATTTTCTTAAAGACATAAAATACAAAATTAATTAAATCGGCTTACACTCACACGACAGGAGTGACTACTTAGTGTCGAAAAATATACGCCAGAGCAAATAATTAAAACTCGTTTGCCCACTTCCAGTCTAATCCAATGTAGATCAAATTTTCAGTTCACAGTTTTATTTGCTTCTTATTGCTGTGTGACCCGTTTATTGATTTAAATCTTAATTATTGAGTTATTCATGTAATAGTATACCCTACTCTTCATACAATAGAAAATACTGCTAATAATATTTATGTTTTCTTGCAAGAATTAAGACATAAGGAATCGAGCCGCACAGCGATATCAAGCGTAAAAACTGAGTTAGAACCGACAAATTGGTCCAGTCAGTCCAGTATTGTATTTAGATAGAGGTCCTTAAGGTGTACCCACAGAGCATGAAGTATTATCAATACATTTTAAAAAAATTATCGTTATTTTAGAAACAGTTTCTTTTCTGAAAAATGATAGAGAAACATTTTTCTAATATTTTCTTTCATGCTGGCAAAAATTTAAAATGTATAGTTCACAATTTATTTTCCAGTATTGTTTCAAACTTTTGCTGCAATGTGCGTGAAAAAAAGTACATACATGTTTTGCCAACATGTATAATTACACTTTTGATAAACCTATGTTTAAGAAAATTAGGCGATTTTGACGGTTACCAACACAGAATTTCGAGATTTATCCCACAAAGTCAATGAAAATAATATTAGTTCTCAGTATCTGGCAACGCTGTGAATAGTGATAACAGAAACATTGCATAATAATTGTGAGAGCATATTTCGGGGCTTTTAGATGGTTCTATATGTTTAAACGTATTGTAGTGCATTGTGCCAACAAATAAACTAATTTCTGTAGTAAATATTGACGTGTATGTATTCTCTTCGTCTCGTTTTCTGTTTTCGAAGTTTGGAGTAGCAACGAAAACGACCGATGATTTCGCCGTTCTAAGACAGTCCTCAGCAAACATGTACACGCATTCAAATTTGGCCTAATCTAGACTCACTATAAAGATACTTTGTTTTACCTTGGAACATATGGTAGCATACATACAGATGCACACACTCTTACACACCCGCACTTGTAACGAGAATTTTTTTTGATCAATCTGTAACCGCTGAGTTAAGTTGAGTTGTGACCGTTCATTTGAATGGACGTGCGTGACTAGTTCTTCGCGTATACCTTTTGCTTGTTCTCCGGCTCAAAGCTACCTCCAGTGAACTTTCACTTTTATTCTGCTGGGTATAAGCCCTTCTCTTTCACACTTGTCTTTTATGGTTATTGAGCCATGGCTACAAAACCTACAATTACAGCCGTTACTAGTGATGGCATTGAGAAATCTGTGAACTCTTTCCAACAACGACTGGATACTCTCATAAGCGAGCAGAATAACAAAGAGGCTAGTGAAAGTCTATCAGGTACATTTCAGAAACAGAGAAATGAATTAACAGATTTCAGATTGACAGCTATGGCTTTGCTATCTTCGGTTAAGATCGACTTAGACAACCTGAAGAAAGAAGTTGGGTGCCTGTCCAAAGAAATCGACAATCTTGCACTGTACTCTAGAAGAAACCCAATTCTCATTCATGGCATCGCTGAAACACCCAATAAGGCGATCGAGGACATTGTACTTCAATTTCTCCATAACAATCTCAAACTAATGCATATTAATCGGTCATACATTGATAGAACTAATCGAATTGGCAAGTCTAGAAAGTCTGTTCCAGATGCGGTAAAACTGGGAAGAGAGCTATTATTGTTAAATGTGTAAGCTACGAGACAAGAAATGACATTTGGAAGGTTAAAATACTCCTGAAAATATCCCTTTCCTGGTAAAAGAATCACTTACCCCTAATAGACAAAAAGTTCTGCGAACTGGCAAAGAACGCTTTGGGAAATTTTGAGCTTGGTCTCAGGATTGTAATTTTTTTTTTCTTCAAGGCAACGGCAAGAATCTGTAGTCACTACGATTGAAGAACTAGATTGCATCTCACAATGGTGTGTGTGTGAAACTTTGTCAGCGTGTTTTCAAACGAAATGACTTGTGTAGTGTATATGGTGTCTGTTTCGTGTGCCTTATGTGTTTATATATTGTGTGTTCTACGAGTGTGGGACATGGAGTGCATTGGCTTAACTTTGAAAAAGTATAGTGTGCCAAGTATCATTTATGTCAAAGTGTGTGTATTTTGTGTGTTATCCAGTTCGAAAGTTTTTCTCGGTTACCTTGCTGTATAGTCAACTGTAATATTATTTGCAAAAATATCGTTTGTTATATGTGGTAAATATATTAATATTATCTTACAGTTTTCCTGGCGTTAAATACATCCATATTGCGAATCGATTCATGCTGGCGGGTAAGTACTCTTTCTTTAATTATCTCCTCTCATATACTTGTTTGCCTTTGGAGTTCTTACTTTTTTCCTTTCTCTCTTGGTCTCACTGCATATTTTTGACAAAACATGTCCGTTGTCGATTCTGTAAATTTGGCAACACCGAAAACGGTACTTGCGAGTGATTCTATGTCTCCTCTCGCTAACACTTCTTCATCTCCCCTTCGCCCTGCAGCTGTAGTATCAATGACCTAAATTCCGTACCCCGCCCTTCCCTCGCCACTACGTCAAACCTGCTAAAGTGTGCATTGGAACTATTTCATGATTCGTTATTATTTGCACATATACGGTAAATGCTCAATCACATATTGCGCATACATATGAAATTCAGACTATTTTCCAACATATACCGTTACATGTCATTGCCTTAAGAAAAAGCTGGCTTATACCACCTGTCCGCTCGGTAGATATTAGCCTTCCTGGCTATAAGATTTTCAGAAATGATAGACTAATCAGAGAGTGGCGGAGTAACAGCCCTAGTGGATGATCACGTCAGTGCTGAGGTTGTTTCAAAATCTCCTGGCAATCACATGAAACAAAATGAATTCATTGTTCTGGGATTGTGCAATATGACTCTGGAGCGGGAAGATCCACGGAGGATGCAATAGACGAGTTGTGCAATTGTATATACAGACTAAAAGAGGACAATGGTAAATATGTGATTGGCATATTTTTTTATATAGTGGGCGCGTTCGATAATTAATGGTGGTCCGCGCTGTTGAGGTAGCTCAAGAAAATCCAAGTACACAGCAAAATATGGAAGCTAATCAAGAATTACTTTGTAAATAGATTAATAAGGGTGCAAACGGCGGATGACTAGTGATAAAAACACCGACGAAGGGATGCCCACAGGGGTCAGTGCTGGGTCCGGTCATTTGAGATTTGGTATTTCAGTAATGCCTAGAAATGTTAAACGGAATGTGTCAAGTCGAAAAAGTGGTGGGATACGCGGACGACCTGGCAGTGGTGAGAAAAGGTAGTAGTCGTTTGGACCTGAAAACGAGACCTAATGAAGTGGTCACAAGTGAGAACCCAGAAAAACAGAAAACCAAAGAATTAGAACTAACCCCTCCCCCCAAAAAACAAAATGAACTACACATATATAATTGGGAAGCAATGAATGGAATTATTCCAATATATAACATAGTCTACTCAGGACTGAACCTACAAACAAAACAAAGAAACAAAAATCTAAGACCGACCGAAAACAACGCCGGGTCGATACCTAAAAAAACTGTCAGTAACACGGCAGCACACCTCTATACTAATCACAAGAAAATACAGGATCTTTCTAAAAGAAAACACCTACACTATCACCACCAGTGATATTACAGAATAATAATAATCATAATAAAACCAACAACATGACCACCAAGACTACCTTACACAAACTAACGGCAATCACAGCAATATGAAACGACTGATGGAAGTCAAATTTCCAAAACAGAAAGAACAAAACGCTTTTACGAACATTACAAAAATAATTATTATGAATAAGTTATTATAAAAATAAAAATAATGACAACACAACCTCTGCCTGAACGATATACACGACAAGAGGCCAAAATAACAATGCAAAAGCAATCATACGGGAATAGGAAACCAATAATATTGTTATTATTATTCATAATAATAATAACCAAAGAAACAGAACAAACCCAGAACATTCCAAACACTACCCAGTTTTTGGAAAATTATATTGGGAAACAATAGAACTAAAGACAGGGAACTTAATGAGCTCTATTAATGACAGATTAAGCGATAACATTATTAACAATAATAGATAGAAACATTTTCAAACAATATGGAAAAAAAGAGCCCAATCTCATTTATTACCCACATGACTACAGGGCTCTTATAACTGAGAGAGTACCGCATATAATTGAAAATGGAAAATAAACAACCTTTTCAGAACCCGGTACAGCAGGACGACTGATACATACAGAGAGAAATACAACTTAATAAGGCCTGTTTAAAAACTCACAGAAAGGAAAAGAAAAGGGAACTAAACGCGGAAGGAAAAGAATAAGAGAGGAAAGATAGGAGGGTAAAACTACCCAAAAGAGAGACCCTACAACTTATGAATATTTAATAGCAAGTGTGTAAGGAAGGACCGGGATCGTGGCTTTACATTAACCATAAAACAGGTTGTGTGGGTTTTCTGACCATGTGTGTGGGGTTTCTGACCATGTGGTGGGCGTTCTGACGATTTGTGTGGGGAATCTGACCGTTTTCGCATTTGGGGCTTCTGACCGTTTGTGTGCGGGATCCGACTGCTTGTATGGGATTTCTGACCGTCTTCAAGTTTGGGTTTTCTGGCCGTTTGTGTGGAAACTTTGACTGTTTATGCGCGTGGGGATTCTGAGCGTTTGTGTAGGGGCTCTAGCCGTTTTCGCTTTTGGGGGTTCTGACGGTTTGTGTGGGGTTTCTGACCATTGTGTGGGGTTTCTGACCATTGTGTGGGGTTTCTGACCATGTGTGTGGGGATTCTGACCATGTGGTGGGCGTTCGGACAATTATGTGGGTGTTCTGACCATGTGGTGGGCGTTCGGATAATTGTGTGGGTGTTCTGACCGTTTTCGCATTTGGGGATTCTGACCGTTTGTGTGGGGGCTCTGACTGTTTTCAGTTTTGGGGTTTCTGAACGTTGGGGGTTCTGACAATTTGGGTGTTTGGGGTTTCTGGCGGTTTTGTGGGGATTCTGATTGTTTGTGTGGGGGGTTCTGACCGTTTTTACTTTTGGGGTTTCTGACCGTTGGGGTT
>JAGDQP010029229.1:0-23520 GCA_022664845.1 Lepisma saccharinum | reverse complement strand
CCTTTCTGTAATTTACTAAGGTCTTTGGAAGCTTTTCTATGCAAATTTAGTCAAATTACATTTTATTATGCAAAATCAGTGTTTATATTTCTGTATATCTCAATTGCAACTTATATTGAATGATTCTTTTCGTGTTCGTTTTCTTTCTATAATTTACTAAGGACTTTGGAAGCTTTTCAGCACAAGTTTAGTCAAATTACATTTTATTATGCAAAATCAGTGTTTATAAATCTCTCAAACAACAACCCTAACTAAAATTGTATAAAGTAATTTTACTACCTAGATGTTCCTAGATCTTCGTAATATTCACAAGTACTTGAAGTTTCTTACGTTTATGTCTCATTGTCATCATTACCAATAAGCACTTCATGTTTTCTTTTTAAAATATTTCTTTATGTTCTTCATGTTGCAATATAAAAAAAAGGTAACTCATTGCAGAAGGCAGTTAAACGATGTTTCGGTGATCATCTTGTGTTATCTGGTAAAGGAGTCGTGGAAAAAAGCCAACTAATTTTTCTTTATTTTTTCAAAACTAGTTAATTTTTTCTATATTTTTTTCTTCGTTCAAGGAGAGGGAAAAACATGGCTCGCGGCATTCTGTAGTACAGATGTGTGTTCCTATCCAGGGAAAGGGGCGAGAAGCAAGGGTTGTAACAAAAAATGTCTAATTATTTTCTGAATAAATCAATACAATGCAGGAGCAGGGTAACAGTGAGAGTCTCATTCAAGAAATATGTGTCTCAACTTGTTTCGCAGATTCATTCAAATGGGGCGCGTCTCAATTAGCGAGCTATCAATCCACACAATGCAATTGTGTGTCCTCTATAGAGTTTCGTGCAACAGAAAGGCAAATGGGTAAAATTAATTATAGTTCTAAAATTGCCCGCGGCAATCCGTCCTGCAAGAGCACGCTACTGCTACTGAGGAAGTTGTTTTTTTTTTCTATGTCCCAGTTCCCGGATACAAACCTGGGCCCTCTTTCCGCGGGTGGAGGGATTCTTTTTTATTTTATTTTTTGTTTTCAATCAATTTTATTACAAACTTGAGCTGAATAAACAAATACATAGTTATTTATACACTTATTGATAATAGTTTTATTTGTTTTTAGTGGTTGCTTTATTTATGTTACTTTATATTTGTTTACATCTCTATTTATATTTGTTTCCTTCCCACTTGTACACATCTGTTTTCTTACATTGTTCATCACTCACATATCACACACATCACACTCTATTTTAAAATTCTGAATATTAAGTTTATTATTTTAATGGTACGTCATTTTAATCTGTCTTTAAGGTAAGTTTATTAAACTTAATTTTATATTTTATTTGTTTTATTTCCTATTTCGTTACGTGATATTGCAAAGGCTTTTATAATCTGTTTAGCTATATATTCTCTATTACTAAATTAACAGGTATTTAAGGTCTACTACAGTGGTATTATTATTTGCTTCATTCACAAAATCAAACTAATCAAAGTTCACAATTTACCTTACTTAAGTTCCATTTGATTATTCCTTCCTTTTTAACTATCCCATACCTACATCTACTCTACACCTAACCATCACCGAACCTATCTCTACCTAACCCATTCTCACTCTCACTGACATTGACTCAAGCAGGAGTAGTTGATTCAGAAGTTCCATTCCCGGCGGCTGGACAAGTCCTCCAGATCTGCATATCAGTGCCAGTCCTAGGATTTTCTCCTCTTCTTCCGCTCCTCCATACTTCCAGACTGCACTACAACACTTTACACTATCACTCGCAGTCGTTTAGTTATCCCGCCAACCCAGCACCTCGAATACCGAATGCTGTCCTATTCCTTGGGGTGGCAGCCAGGCATTGGGGGCAGAATCCACACGTAATAAGCCACTATCATATACGCTATATTTTCCGTTCACCCTCGCGACAACGACTTCAGTCGACCTTCGGGGACCATCGAAGACCATAGCCGTGGATTAGATCTAAAGTGCACAAGGTTTGTGTGTATTCTCAATTGGTCCTATCCTCTTTGGTTTTTCCCGGTCGCGCGCGCTCATCCATACCGATTACTATTTACATTTATTTACACCACTTGAGTTTATAAGACAAAAATTTCGTTTATACACGATTAATCACTTCCGCACACGTAATTGTCATCTTATAATTCGCGATAGGGGCTTTCGATTTAAGATTTCAGTTGTATTTGTTAAGTTATTCTTCTTTAACCAGTAGTAAGCAGCCGATTTCCTAGCTTTTAAATTCAATGGAAGTATTCCTAGGATTACATTTAATGCCACCCCCGGCGTTGTTCTGTAAGCTCCACACATTCTCAAAAGTATTGTTCTTTGCGGCCTGTCCAGTTTTTCAGCTAATTTCTTGTTTTCTTTTAGTCTGTGCGCCCAAATGCTCGACCCGTAGGTGCCAATTGCTTTTATTATCTGATTATTATATAGGCCCATCAATTTTAAAGGTGGTTTGAATTTAGTATTCGCCATAGTTATTAATTTATTTCCCAGTATCAAAATTTTATTTGTTGTTTCCTCAATGTGGTCATTGAAACTTAATTTCTCGTCAATTATTACATCTAATTATTTAAAAGATTTTACTCTTGCTATGTTCTTGTTTTCATATTCTACTGTTGGATTCCTAATTAGCCTATTCTTGAAAACCATATATTTCGTTTTATCGGCGGAGATGGTCAGCTTGTTTTTAACACACCATAGTTTTAGTTCATTTGATACTGTCTTTATTTTATCCTCTATTTGATTCTTTGAATTCCCTTCAATTAGTATCGCTATGTCATCTGCATAAGCAATAACAGAGTAGACGTCTTCCATTATGTTTAGTTTTTTTAGGCATGGGTGAATGCAAATGTCCCAGAAGATCGGCCCACAGACCTGCTTACACCCTTTATTTGGGCACCTCTCAAGTCTTTCGCCAGGGGCTTTTAAATATGTTTTTCTGTTTCGGCAGTAGTCACCCAGTACCCTCGAAAGATATCGCGGGATGTTTCACTCTTTCATGTTTGCAAATAGCGCTGGATACCAGAGATTGTCGAAAGCTCCCTTTATATCTATATATAATGCTAATACATACTTTCCTTCTGAGTTGTTAATATCACTGCAAAATTTATTATAGCGTCCTGCGTCGATCTACCTCTTCGAAAGCCATACTGAATGTTGTCGTTCTCAAAATTTATTCTACTAGATTGTATCCTGTTTACTAATATTTGTTTCAAACATTTTTCTAATAACATTTAATAGGCAGATAAATCTATACGTTCTAGGATTTGTTTTTGATTTCTCTTGGCTTTTTAAAAATACAATTAAATTTGCTACTTTCCAAGAGTTTGGAAATCTCCCCTGTCCCATACATTCATTGTATAGCCTCGTTAAGTAAGGTACCCATATTTCTTTAAAAATTTTGTAAATCTCGGATTTTATAGTCTGGTCCAGGTGCTTTTTAATTTTTCAACGATCTTATAGCCAATTCTACGTCTAAGTTCTGTATTAGTGGTAGTAATAGGGTCACTTGACCTAACTTTGTGAGGAATTGCACTACTTTCCCCGTACCTGGCTGATAGCAAGGAGTCGATTTTCCAGGGATGCACGATACGCTGTGTCACACTTCCATTCACAATGTATAAAAGGCTACGAGCACATTTTATCATCCCTTATGAAAGGCTAGGAGCATATTTCGCATTCCCTATTTTATAAAAGACTACGAACACATTTTCCAACCCATATTTAATATAGCACACATTTCATAAAAGGATTCAGATCCTTGTTTTTTTGCAACCCTTATTTTATATAGCTGAGATTACGAACTCCAACACTATGAAAGCCTACGACCCCTATTTGATATAACAGATACTACACCCCACATAGTGCACAAGACTGCGATTCATCCTCTATTTAAATATAGCAGAGATTACACCCAACATAGTGCACAAGGCTACGACCCTATTTAACATAGCAGAGATTTAACCGCACATGGTGAACAAGGCTACGATTTATTCCCTATTTAACATAGCAGAGATTTCATAAAAGAGTACGAAGCTCTTTTTCAACCTTTACAAAGGCTACGGTTCATCCCCTATATATAAAAGACTACGGCACTTTTCCCAACCCCTATTTAACATAGCAGAGCTTACACCAGTGCATAATTTCGTGAAAGGCTACGAAGTTTATTTAGCAACCATTATTTAACATAGCAGAGATTTTATAAAAGACTACAAAGCCTTATTTAACATAGTAGAGATTATAAAATAAATTTGAAGTCAGATTCTATACACACCCTATAACCTAGGCAAATGTCAAATATATCTGGTAAACGACTAAACATATTCAAATACAGCTTTCACATTTGGTAAGTGTGGATTACGTACTATTTATGAAAAAAGTGGTTACCTCGAGGTTAAAGGTCAAATATTGAACCGTGGGTATCTCGTAAACGGCTAGACATATTTAAATTCTGCTTTCACATTTGGTAGGTGGCGATTAAGTACTATTTGTGAAAAAGTGGTGACCTCGAGGTCAAAGATCAAATATTTAAACCCTATACATCTCAGAAACGATTAGAGATATTGAGATTCTGTTTTCACATTTAGTATGTGGGCATCGAGTACTTTTTATTCTCTAACCAACTTATGAAAAATATTTCCTTTTATTATACTAAAACATTTTATTATACATAAAATATTACAGTCACTTCTTCCCCAAAAAATCATAGGAAAAATTACACAGGACTTCCACCATAGTCTACACTGTAACATAAATTTGAAGTTTATTTGTATACTGCTAACTGAACTCATCTAGCTATTGATCTGGCAATTAACGGCACACACACACACACACACACACACACACACACACACACACACACACCTACACACACACACACATACATGGTTTAGGGAGAGCTTAATCTCGCACCAGAGAAAAACACATACACATGGTTTAAGGAGAACTTGATATCCCGCCAGGGACCAATTTCATAAACGAATAAAGCATAATATCGCTAACACTAGTGCTGCCTGTTTAGAAGTCCTGTAGTGAATATCCCGATGCACGACATTCTAAATAGAGAAAATAGTAGTGTCCACAGAATTAAGATAAATCATCTTGAATGCGTCTATTATTCCAAGTATAAAATAAATAGTTTCGTTTTAAAAACTGTATATAATACGGTATATATGGTGGAAGGCCGTAGCTATCAAAATATTCACCGTGCCCTGAATTAGAAATATAAACAGCAACCAAATGTTCACCGGGCTTATTACTGAGATCAGTATTTATAATAATGGCTGCAGGAAATGTACGAATAAACGAAGGTAGTTGATCTGCAGCATATACACCTATAAAATGATGTTTAGGCAAATTCTGTTGTAATGTCTCATAAAGTTCTAGGGTATTTAACATTTTCTTTTAATTAATATATATTTTCTTTGGAAATCAATTTCTAGTTCTGAGGAGAATTCACCGTAAATAACAGCTGTTACAGGAGATGGGAATTCTTGATTAAAATGAACCTCTAATCGTACACTTCCCTGTCGCTGGGGGCTAGTATGAAATGCAACACTAGCACTAGAATCGGGAGTTAAATGAAACACCAGAATAGTATAACCATTAGAATATTCAGCAAGTGAAATATCATTACCTTGATTAGAATAATAAATACCAGAACCTGTAAATATGCTTGTATATATAGTTTATTAACAAAAATCTGGCTGTAGTGGTCTAGATGGAACAGGAGTTCCGTCAACATATAATGTGAAGAATGACATAATGAAATGCTTAAAATTAAAGGATTTGTCTGATAAGTACCATTGAAAGTTGTATTAGTAGCAAATCCAATAATAATACGTTTAGGCACTATGCCGCAAAACAAATCTGGAAGAGTGGTGTCCATAATACCCTGCGATAAAGTCTCTGTCTTCACCTGCACTTTTGTTATCGGTTATTTTACTCTAAATTTAGGATTTTGTAATACTTTATTTTGTGCTATTTTCACCGTGGGCGACACATCAACATTTTTCACAAACAGTGTTGCATCTGTAATTACAACTTTCCCTCAGCTCCAGTCTCAGCTATTAGACAAAATACGGGTTTGGCTGGAATCAGTTTAATACGCAACTGTACACCACTGAATAGAAATATTTCCTGTTTGAAAATATCACCATGAATGTAGTCCAGTAATTCAAAGGGCTGACTTAACGCTGTGAGAAGTGAGCGTTGTTTAAAACCCTGGTTGTTATTATCGGCCACACTGCCCATATGACCGGTAGTATCTTTAAACCACACTGCGCTCTGAAAATGAGTTGTTTTTGCATTGGCATTATAATTCAGTAGTTTTTCAATATACGATCGAAATGCATATGTATGTGAGGAATAGGAAATTAGTTGATTATTCAGATATATCTGTACTTCGCTGAACATTGAACTGAGAAAATCATTTACATGACCTATTTTCTTATCAGCAGTTGTTAAATCAGAACTATCAGGTTTAGTAATTTTACCTCTAATATGTAGCATTCTATGTGGTAAATCAATATGATCATCACCGTGGCCGGGGACTACAAACTCTATGGGTACATTATCAGATATTGACGACACAGGTTTATACGGCACTGTTTCATTACCAATAATACTAATTTGAGCGAGCAGACCAGCAAGTAGATCTAATTCTGATTTCGTACAATCACACGGCATTTTTTGCTTTTCTGCTATTAATAACAACACTAGTTTATCTTTATAATACCTTATTACGAAAATGTAGTTTTATGCATACACTACCATATTGGAAAGGAAGTGGATTACCCGTGTTAACTGTCAAATCAATAATAATTTGATCAAACTGTTTATGTTGTACGTGGATATAAAGAGGAGTTTCAAAGACATGCACATTACTCGCACCATACTCTTTAATATTCATAGTTATAATACGTAGTAATGGAGCAACAGTATCGCCTACCAGCTGAAGTTCTACAATATCACTATAAATATACATGTGTACGAGTAGTGATTTCTGTAAATCAGGCGGATAAATTGCATGATAGACAAGTGCAATATTGTCTTGTTGAATATTATCAAAACCTAGTATTTTGGCTAATTCGGGTGATAGACGAACTCCAACCCGATTGTCATCTTTTCTTACTCTACTGACCTCAATGCGTTTTACCGAAGCTTTAAATTTTAACTGTAAATTTAATTTATCGCTTTGATATTTAATTTGAGATAGAATATCGTCAACATAATAATGATGACCGGTCATTACTTTAGTTATGTTACAGCTGTCATTATCCGTGGCGCGGTAATAAATATTGTTAATACATTTGGAAACATTCTGAAAGGAACCTATACAATGTACTTCGACAACAGCTGTTTCCCACACACCTTTCCCCAGCACGAGATGATGATATAATTTTGTAGTTTAACACGCCAGAGTATTTTGCGGAAAATATTCCATAGAACTGTTACTGGGAAGTGCGAGGTAAAAACTAGTACGCTGCTCCATAATTAATTAACAATATCTCCTTTCTTCCTCTTTTTCTTTACACCACCACCTGTTTGCTTTTTTACGTTTTCCTCCTCCCGCCAACACCTGCTTTTTTGTGCTTTATTCTTTAAATTACTTTTTGCTTCTTGCCAGTGCACTTTTAGAGCCGCTTCAACGGGTCTATTACTATTTAGAACGTCTTCGGCTACATTAATTCCACCACGTAACAATTCTTTACCAACAGTTTTTGCATCTTGTTTCAATAATGGGAAACACAGTACGAAATAAACCACCTAGAAAACTACCAATACCATATAATTCTTGGTATAGTGCAAATCTATATACATTATAACCACTACCTGCTTGATGCGAATAATACTGGAGATAAGGATCATTCATTTTTTTTGTTATATATACAAATATAGCACTAGTTTATAATAATGTGTTATTATTATTATTATTATTATTATTATTATTACCATCCTTTTTCAGGCTTAGAAAAATGTCTTATTTCTTTTTATTACCACACACATCTACGCTAGTTCTTAATGAACTCCAACGTTTATGCTATTTTAAAGGGATATTATAAGATTGCCAATTAAATAATTCTAAAGTACAAAATGCACCTCTTACAATATCGGGTAATCTAACAAAATACAAACCACACTCTGCAAAATGACGTGGTGGAAATTACCATTGCCCCTGTCTTTTAAATGTTGTTAGCCGTTCGTTAAATAGGATACTGGAATCCATGAATTAATGAAGCAGGATAACCCCGCCACCGAACAAGTATTCGTTTATCTTTAGCTTCTAAAATTTCGTCTATTTCGTAAACTTTAGGTAGTGGTACAGCTTGTATTTCCTCTTCGTAAAATATTCCATCGATCACATCACCATTTAATTCCTCTAATACATAAACCATTTTCTTTTTTTATATTGTATTTGTTTCATTTAAAATATTTCCAGAGTCCAATTTTCTTTCTACCCTTTTGCAAAATGTTGTTTTGCTTTAGTAATTCACACAGTATCCCTTTCTTTATATTTTTTTCTTTAACACTAGTACGGGTGGTTGTTTCACCAGCCTATTCCCCACTTGTTGAAACGTACCTTGGTTCACTAGAGCTGGTGTTAATTTGTATGCTGCATGTGGCCTAGAATTACATCCGTGAACTAGTCGGGGAGCACATCAATGTAGCGGTAGGTCTTCTTCGCTCTAAAATGTTTCCACATTCTTTGCTTCAGGCTGCGATTAAACCGTTCTACGAGGCATGCCTTAACATTGGGCTTTTCGGTTGTGAAAAGATGAATATATTGCTTTTTTAAGTATGCTTGGAATGGTCTGTTGATAAACTCTGTACCTTTATCTGTTTGTAGCCGCAAAGATTTACTCCTGGGGTAGATGTAAATATATTTTCGAATGCCATTATAATATTTTCACTAGTTTTTGTTCGCACAGGTACTGCCCGTGCATTGCGACTAAATATATAAATCACAGTTAAAATGTACCGGCACCCATCATTATAATTTTGTAGACTTTGCATATCGTTTAAATCAGCTTGCCATTAATCTTCAATATTAAACACAAGATAGAGATTCCGTTGAAACCGTTTACGTGCTGGTTTATGCAGTGTATATGTCGGTTGTGCTTTTAACCATTGTACCACCCTGTGTAAAGTTATAAATTTCTTTACAGCTTTCCATAATGCATGATCTGTTGAAAACGAGGCAGGGTGTGAAGGGTTATAGCAAATATTAGCTAAGTTCTTCATAGTTTATAGTTGCGCCAATTGACAGTTTTTTACGTTTACTTAATGGCTCCTTTTCCTCCTCCTCTAATTTGGGGAGCAGCAACTGTCAGCCTTCCAATATATTCTATTCGTTGTGGGTTACCAATATACTCTAAGGGTATATTGGATTTTGCTAATAGTACGGCAAATGGTTTCCAACCGCTGGGTAGAATATTTTTCTTACGACACCTAACAAAATCAGAAATTTAATCTACAATATTAACACCAGGAATTGATTTACCATATATATTAACATTACTTTTGGCATCCCATTGAATGTTGGGATTTTATTTCAATTTACTTAATAAAAGTAATCCTTTACGCAGGCAATTTTCGGGGAGGGTAGATATTATCTCATCTTCGTCCTCTACCTCTTCTCCCCCTCCGTACCACCCCGTGCAGCAATAGTTGTTTTTGTTACTATTGGTTTTTGAACAATTTGTTAATATTTTTGCAATACTTCTCTATATTGTACCCATTTTTCTTCTACACTCATATTCTTATAATTTAAAATTTCTTTCATCTCATCATCAAGGTTAGATATAGTTTGATAATAATGTAATTTATCGGGCGAAATTAAAATTTTTCGCATGCTGTATTATTTAAACAGACTAAATAGTAAACCACCAAGAATGGAAAACCACCTTCTTGTACAATTATACGTTTTTTCTTTTGTTTCAACGTCGGTCCTTTCTTTACCAGATAACTAAGCTGATTTTTATATTTCCACAATTTATTTTTCTCCGATTTATTTAACGGAACATTACCTTGCAATACGTTATAGGAAAATTCACAAATAGAATGAATTAATTCGGAATCTGAATTTTGTAATATCGCCTTGCGTGCTTTAAGCTTTGCCTTTGCAAAAAGTCTTAGTAAGCGTGCATTCTGCTTATTAATCATCTTTTTGCGTCTATTTTAGTAGAAAAAAGTTGTTAAAATGTATAAAATATTAAAATTAATATTATTTCACAGGCACATAAACATAATTGATGAATCCGAGGGGAAAACATTTGTTTGAACACGATGCTCATTGGAAGTATTTTGTTTTAGATCAAATAGTAGGTAACCGGGAGCATTTTGGGTTACATCTTGATAGGCTTCCTGAATAAACTTTGCGTTACCTGGATACAATTGACGTTCCAGGTAATTAATTTGAGCCTGGTCTCTAGGATTTTTAAAACATACTATATAGTGACAATTTAATGAAATATCACGCATACCTCTAGCTTCATGAAACATATTCTAAGTAATAAAAATAACACTTAAATTCCTATGGTGGCTACCTTTGGTGAAAATATCTACAAGATGGTTATTACACTCTTCCTCTGAAAGTTCATCACCCTGAGGCAATCCTTCTTTAAATTTACAGCATTAGGAGAGAGCATTATATAAGGGTCGACATTCGCCATAACAGCATACTATATTTTTCCATTTTCAGCATAATGCTGTAGAAATGTTTCTACAAAGTACGTCATTCAACATCCTGTCGGGCCGGCGACAATACATGTAAATGGATGTTGAAACTCCATATTCTAATATATTATAAAATAAGTTAGTAAAATAATAAAACATGGTTGTTTTTACGATTTAATAATGCCAATACTTCCAGTACAATTTGTTTACACAAATTAGAACATTCTGGAATAGTATTATTCTGTTCTAAACACTTTTGAGCATATTTTGTTACGTATTCACATAGCTGTGAACATGTAAATATTGCCTGTTGAATACATGGGATGCAGAGATGAGGTTTTCTCCACATATAAAGACTAAAATGTACCTGACTGTTATTGTCATCATCTGATGAACGAATAATACACTGGTGAATACTCTTAAAATTATCCGATAATGATAACTCATAATTAGCGCTAAGATAAAATTCTGTGGGCAGTGAAGTTGCAGTTGTCGAATTAAAATAGCTGTCAATATATAGAAAATATGACAGAAAATTATACTACTCTTTAAGAGAAAAGCGTATAAGATCGTAGTAATTATGTAAATTAATAACTAGAGAAAATGTCCCCGTATTATCATCATATGCAAGACCGGCACATTTTAATTTCATTTAAATAATAATAATGATTAAAAATTTGACTATTCATTATTTCTTCTCTGTACATGGAAAAATAGATACAATACCATAATAACTCACTTAATTTATTCGTCGTTTTTTAAAACCGTATGTAACCATATCATACTTATCAGCGCATCTTTTTCCCTTCGTGTACACCAACTGATAAATTTTCTTTTCCGGCCTAGAAAGAATATTATGATCTTTCATGCGAGTAATCTTTTTTCGCTAAACACATGAACAGGTGGGGCGTAGTTATTTATTATCTCTTTTATTTTTTGGGAATTAATTTTTTTTTGAATTTTCATAATTGAGTGCTATTCCTCGAACTTTCCACACATAAGAATTTTCCCTAATATCGGGGTTATATTCTTCAAATCCATAGTTCTTTGGGCCTGCGAACAGAACTCACTAATAAACGCCTTAACACCGTATGCTTGTAACTCGTTAGTAATATCACCAAGCATATCAATTATTTCTAACTTTGGCTGTCTGGAGTCTCCACATAAATTATACTATTCGTATGATACTATAGCACGTATTGACCTAATTCATCCAAATAAGTATAGAGCTCCAGACGAGCGTGGACAGTAGTGTAAGCAGCTATTATCACACTGGTATTGGTGTGTGTTACACTCGCGCTATCGAGATACTGCCAATTTAAAATTAACATGTCCTTGTTAACTTGAATATCTTCGTACACATCAATATTTGGATCGAATAGCCATGTTAAAATTTTACCCCGGGTAAGATATTATTGATGTTTGACTATTATTTTCTTTCTGACCGAATTTACCCCAAAAACTATTTAGTGCTAATTTAGCTAAACTCTTACAAACCTTTATTTACACATAATTTACCCGGATCCAACTTCTTTATTATAATAGTTGTTTATAAATTCCTGTTTCTTTTCATCAGAAGTACACTATGCAGGCTAGTCGCTAGACTCTGTTTTTGTCTATAGGAACTTATTAATATACTCTGTAAACAAACCACCTTCTTTCTTACCAGAATTATATTGTTCAACCTTAAAATGCCACGCGTCATGCATTTCTACCAACTTGTATCCTTTTCAATAGCCTTACGCACCTCATCCACTACCCAAGTACCGGTAATGGCACGCGCCTTATCATTATATGTACAATTACCCTGATTTAAAAAATCTGCGCATGCTCTACACAGCAGGAATAATAAGTTACCACCAGACCGATATGATAACACAGCGTGATACAAATCGGTTGGAGGAAGAATAGTACATTTTACTATTCCCTCAATCATATCGATGGGCGGACACTCTTTTCCTACATAAATATGTATAGGCTGCCCCACGGGATATTTTTTAACCTTATTACAGAAAGGGTACAGGGAACGTACGTTCAAATGTATAATTTTTGTCCACCTTTTTCACTTTATAATGTATTTTCATCACGTTCGTCGACCCTCCATACAGAGCATTACGCGGGGTCATTGGTTCTTTTCTGCATGTGGGGTGGTTTTTAGCATACTTCGAGATATTTTCATTATTTTTCATTTGTGTTTTCCATTGACACCCCCACATTGTGTGCACAACATAACTTAATTCTTCTAATCTTTTCACTTTAAACCGAACTTTCATATGTTATATTCATAGTAGAGAAAGGTTTATTGTGGAGTGGTTTATCCATGCCGGTTCGATAACACATACGACAACCGTGATAAAAAAGCCTTCATATTCCCAGACATGTTCTTTTCCGTTCTGCGTATCATTCCAATAGCCATGCATTTTAAAATTTCCTCGCACTACATTTTTTTCCATTACCCGCGTGCTCTATTTTTATTCCCCTTATCTTTTCTTCCCACACCTGCCATTATATTGCTTCGACCGACTGGACATCACTCCATCGATAATCGTTTCTCGGTATAATACCAATGATTTCAGGTTTCAAATAACTAAGACTAAACACTAAATTGCAAGCGCTGACTATACTAATTGCCTCAAAGAGGGTGATTTACTTTTGTCTCAACCTCAAAGTGTTGCATAAAACGTTTACAAGCCAATTTAATCTATTTGCATCTTGCCGAAAGTAATTAATTAATTCCGCCTGGAAATTAAATGTACAGGGTAAGTCAAAATGATGGACCCGATTTCATAAATTTATTTTGTGAAATATAATGAACATATCTTAATGTGAGCTAAGCGCAAGGAAAGGCAAAATTTCAAACTTTAGTTGAGTTTAGTGTATGTCCCGCGTGGTTGCATTGTCTACCGCCACGCGGCGCTGGAAGCAGTTAACGAAAATGGCGCTGACTGGAGAGCAGAAATCGTTCTGTGCTGGATTACCATGTAAACAACTCTGTGATGAGTGTTCAACGGCATCTCCGTACCAAGTATGGCAGAGACCCACCCACCTACTGGAAAAAGCCTTTCGTACCTGGTATGAAAAATTCAGAGATACGGGCTGCATCTGTAAACGAAAATCGACTGGCCGTCCTTCAGCTGAGGAAGAGTCAGTGGAACGTGTTCGCACCAGTTTTGTGCGGAGTCCACAGACGTCTACCTACCGGGCAGCGAGGGAACTTGAAATGCCACAGAAAACTGTATGGCGAATTCTGCGGAAACGTTTACAAATGAAATCTTATCGCTTGCAACTGCTACAAGCCTTAAGAGACATTGATTATGATGCTCGAGCGTCTTTCTGTGCTGATTTTCTCACGTTAATGGAAGAGGATGGGTTCGCCGAAAGGTTATTGCAGTGATGAAGCGGTGTTTCACCTTTCTGGGAATGTGAATAGACACAACGTAAGGATCTGGGGAACTGATAATCCCACCACTTCCAACAACATTGGGTGACCTTCGCGCCCGCATCACAGCAGCCATTGCAGAGATTGACCGTGACACACTACACAAGGTTCGGTAGGAGATAGACTATCGGCTTGATGTGTGTCGTGTTACGTGATGTGCTCACATAGAGCACTTGTGATGTGACTGAAAAAACTTTGAGAGTTACTCTTCTTAACACATGTATTACATTCAGATATGTTCATTATATTTCACAAAATAAATTTATGAAATCGAGTACATCATTTTGACTTACCCTGTATAATCCTCCCCCAATTGTTTATACCAGTTAATAAACTTATAACGTTCTTCTTTATGCATAGTATCTACCCCATAGAATGCCTTGGCAGGCAGCGGACCGGAATAATTCTGATTACCTGTGGTGTTCAGTAAGTGCGGGAAATAATCCTTAGTTGAGGGAAGATCAAACGCTTGGGACTATTTGGCCAATGTCATTAGCAAGAAGTTAAGTGAATCAATAAAACGTAAATTTTTTTATTGGATTCTTAGAAGCTGGCAACCTCTCATAATAATATCGGGGGACCACTGTTTATTATTTATCATACTTCTTAAAACAAAATAGTCATCGTATCCTCGGGCGTTGTGCCCAACACATTTAATATTATCGATAGAAAATCGCTTTTCAGCAAAACAATTTAAAAACTGCAGAATGCAATCTTCACCCTTGAAGACGTGTTCTCTTACACCACACACAGAACAACTTAAATATATATTATTTATACCAATAAATTTATAACACAAATGTTGTGCTATTAATAAGTTCGGTACGTGTCCATACATATTATTTACCCATCCACTGTTTCATCCTGGCGACTCTCAATATCGTAAATTACAACCATAGCTTTTTTCTGACTACAATTTCCACAGCATGCGCTTTTTTAGGCCGTATGAAACTTAAATGGTTGTGGTGCATCATGGTACTTCAGTTTACACAATATTTTCCCCGCGTATATAAGGGTTACAATACTTTGTTAATGTATACACCTTTAAACATAAATTACATTGTTTTCTAGTTTTACATATCATACCCTTATGATTATTGAAACACACACTACCATAAAATGATCGATTACAGTCATTACATTTTATTCAGGATATCACATCAACACATGGAGGCTTACTCCCACACGGTGAACAATCAGACTGGCATTTGAAATTTTGTTGGTATGAATTTTGATATTTACTATGTCATTTCTCACAATACTAACAGCATTAAAATGCTGCCGTTAAGCTTGTAATTACATTATAATGATTGTTTATTAATAGTAATTCAATGGTGGTTTCACCACCCCAAACTCCTTCATATAGAATTAATACACCCGACAATTCCCCATACATAGTTATTTTATAATCATTTGCATACTTTGAAATTGGCGAATATCTTTAATTGAACCGCCAGTGCACATAACTTATTTACTTCCCTGTTCATAAAAAATTTACTTTGATTATATTATTTCTTTTGTTCTTTTTTATTATTTTTATTATTTGCCGAGCATGGGCGCGACAGGTAGTATCGCTATTTTTAATTACAACTATACCCCTATTTGATTTGATATTTTCGTCAACACTGGACACCCCTTGTTTCACCCGATCTTCACCTTTAGGCATTTGCACATGAAAATTAACCAGGAATTGTTCATGGTTTAGAAATGATGCATTGGATTGCAAAACTTTTTGCATAGCATTTAAAACATTTTCAACATACATATTTTGTGCCTGTCGAGATGATAACCAAAATTATCTATGGGGTTCGCTCTCATTTCGAAAAATGAGATTCACTTGATCATTATTATCAATACCAAGCATGAGGTGGGCCAATGACTCCAATACCTTGCATAACCCAAGTTAAAGGATTTTCGTTTTCTGGAGGACTATTAATTTGTACTTCTATCATTCTATCTTATTGAATTTTTATACATTTTACGTTTTTCACTTATAATTTTATTTTTGAGTCATTACGTGCTTCACGTGTTTGTACGTCGTCGTCATTTAACAATTCCATGCATAGAGCATCGATTTCGTTAAAAAATATCAGATTGATTCATTTTTATATATTGACTTTAAAGTCGCTATAAATAAATTAGAGTAAATTTTTCTTTAATATATTAAAATTAAATATAATAAATATTTTACAGTATACAGTTTGCCACAGCCTTAAAATAACGTCTCAACTAAAATTGACTATAATGTCACTTTAAATGGGATAGAGTAAGTTTGAGCATTAAAATATTTTAGTTTGACACAACCTTAAAATAACGTCTCAACTTGAATGGAAAATAATTGCATTAGAAGAAAAATGTTCCTTGTTTTCAACACAGTACACTACACTAGTCACGATAAAATTTTCACTCTTCGGTGATCGACGCCACTGCACACTACACTATTCACGATGAAATCTTCTCCCTGGATAGATCTTCACTCTACGATGGTCGTCGTCCGACTGAGGAGCCCTGCTTTTATAGGCAGTTGATAACGTCATGGGGAAAACGAAGAATAAAAACAAAATCGGGATAGAACCGATTTCGCAGATGATAACGGGGAAACCCCGAAATGGAAACAAAATCGGGAATGAACCGATTTGGTAGTTGATGACATCATGGGGAAAACCCTGAATAAAAAACAAAATAGGGAAAGAAACGATTTCGCAAATGACAATGTGGAAACCCCGAAATGAAACAAAATCGGGAAAGAACCGATTGGCTATAGATAAGCTTCACTGAGCCCCAAAGATCTTGAGAACGGTAACAGTTAGAGAAATACCGTTTCCAGATTAAGCATTATCGTGACCTCGTGATCAAAGGTAAAATATTTAACCTTTCTTTGAAAATGGTAAGCAATATCGAAAAACTAATTTCAGATTGAGTATTAGAGCAACAAAACACATTTGAAAATTAATATTCTGTGACCCTAGGGGTAAACGTCAAATGTCAAATATACAATATCTCAAAAACGTTAATTGATAGAGACATTCGGTTTTCATATTCGACAGCACGGACCTAAATAACATATATTCTGCGAGTTTCTTTATTCTGCGTCTAAAATTCGAAAATTAGACAAAATTCGAACCACCATATATTAGAAGCAACAATAGTTCGAAAGAAGTTGTTTTCATATTTGACATTATAGGGACTAAAATAAATTGCGTTATAAGTTTCATTATTCTACGACCACGGGGCGAAGTCAGTAAACTGACTTCAGATTTGAACTTTGTTTTCGAGGTCACTACCTTTTTCACAAATAGTACTAAATTCCAACATACGAAACGTGAAAGTAGATTTTCAATATATTTAGCCGTTTACGAGGTATACACAGTTCAGTATTTGACCTTTGACCTCGAGGTCACCACTTTTTAACAAATAGTACTTAATTCCAGATACCAAATGTGAAAGTAGAATTTCAATATGTCCAGCCGTTTACGAGAAATACAAGGTTAAATATTTGACCTTTGACCTAGAGGTGACTCCTTTTTTCACAAATAGTACTTAATCCCCACTTACCAAATGTGAAAGCAGAATTTCAATATGTCCAGCCGTTTACTAGATATATTTGACATTTGCCTAGGTTATAGGGTGTGTTATAGAATCTGACTTCAGATTTCTGTTATAATCTATGATATGTTAAATAAGGCTTCATAGTCTTTTATAAAATATCTGCCATGTTAAATAAGGGTTGCTAAATGAGCTTCGTAGGCTTTCATGAAATTATGCACTGGTGTAAGCTCTGCTATGTTAAATAGGGGTTAGAAGAAGGTGCCGTAATCTTTTATAAATAGGAAATGGATCGTAGCCTCTGCAAGGGTTAAAAATAGAGCTTCGTACCCTTTTATGAAATCTCTACTATGTTAAATAGAGAATAAATCGTTGCCTTGTGCAGCATGTGTTGTTAAATCTCTGCAATGTTAAATAGGGGTTGCGGAAATGTATGTGTGTAATCTCTGCTATGTTAAATAGGGGTCGTAGCCTTGTGCACTATGTTGGGTCTAATCTCTCCTATATTAAATAGGGCTCGTAGCCTTTCATAGTGTTGGAGGGCGTAATATCTACTATGTTAAATAAGGGTTGCAAAATTGGTGTGCTATGAAGTCTGTGCTTTTATGAAGTGCGTGCTATATTAAATAAGGGTTGGAAAATAAGTTCGTAGTCTTTTATAAAAAAGGGGATGCGAAATATGCTCGTAGCCTTTCATAAGGGATGAGGAAATATGCTCGTAGCCTTTTATACATTATGAACAAAAACTGCGACACAGCGTATCGTACATCCCTGCAAAATCGACTCCTTGCTATCAGCCAGGTACGGGGAAAGTAGTGCAATTCCTCATAAAGTTAGGTCAAGTGACCCTATTACTACTGACGTTAATCTTAAATGCTATCATGACTGGTATTTTCTTGTTTTTATTTTTAAACGTAGATAGCCGTCACGACGTTACTAATAGAAATCGCTTTGTCTTGTTATAAAGTATTCTGCTCTATAAAAACTTAATCTGAACATAATTTATAATTACAATAGTGCGTAATATTCTCGAAACACACAGACACACAAATAAAAATCAGTTTAGCAGTTGTTAGTAAAGTTTGTATACTCCTTTGTTTAACTGATGTCATTTGACAAGTATATGGTTTTAACGTGAAATCAATTTCAAAGGAACGAGAATCAAATTCACTCGAAACAATTTGGATTGTGCTTAGTTAAGCAATAGAATGGATACAGTCAACGCTTTATGTCATATTCAGGTATTTAAATTACATTTCCCATGTTAGTGACTCTTATCATTTTAACCCTTACCCGGTCAAGAAATTTTTGTTTTGTGGACGGGTAACCGGGGCGTGTAACACCCAATATATATTTTAAACGCAGAACATGCAAAATTCAAGGTGGATTGCTATAGCTTGTTCAAACTACTTGAGAATTATTGTTACTCGTAATTCGAGGTATATCTATATTAAATTTTTAGCTTACAGAAATAATGTTACACAATTACAAGAACATTTTTTAATGGTTTCTAGACGAAGTGTGTTTTACTCTCTTCATGTCCACGTTCAATTGTTTCTATTCAGACCTGACACGTGTTAATAGTGTGGTACTCTTTAGTCTGTCGTACATTTTTACAAATTATGCTAGTTTCGCTGTGTTCGTTAGATACGGGATTACTACAAAAATTTCAAATTGGCTTTTGTTTGCGGCTTGTGGATCACTGGCAAAGGTTGCACCTCTTCCTCTTCTTAGTATCCGCAGTCGATAATTATCATGATGGCTGTATCTCAGACGAAATTTGCTTTATAGTTGTGAGAATTGCTTTTTGAAGACCCTTACAAGATCTTGTCTGGAGATGCCCTTGCACAAAATTTATCGGAAAATAGGTAAGTCACTTCCAGCAGCTTTTGTATTGTACTTTCACACAGCATTGTTTTTGGCGACATGATGATTGGGTTTGAGTTACCGAAGTAATAAAACGGAATGCGTAATACAAAAATATCAGGAAAATAATTAGTTTTCTGTAAAGAAAACTACCACTGCAATTACTTCAAAAATACTTTTAAAGCGACGAAGATATATCAGCACATTTCTTCTACTGATAAACAAAACGAAAGCGAAGTGAGTTCATTGTTACCAGATTTATAGTATCAAAGGCACCAGATTCATGAAAGTATTTTTAAAGGAAGTTTATTTACATAAAAATGGAAAACATAGTTACTTATGTAAATACTTGTTAAATTCAGACCTCACTCTAATTCTAATCCCTTTCAACAATGTTAGCTCTGACTCATGGCTGACACAATCGAAATAGTACAAACATTGATTCATAATCTCTGCTATCTTCTCCAACGTATTTCTAAGATATATATAACAATAATAATAATATATGATTGCATGTAATTTGCCTATATTACTGCGTATTAAATATATAATTATGTGATAACCTGAGTATATATTTCACAGAAATTACATTAAAATATACGGGGTCTAGCAGGTCACGCTTACCCGGATACGTTATAAAACTATTGTTTTTAAAAAAATAGTTATTTTAAAAAAAACTTATATGAATGATTTTTATCTCCGAATAGGGATAGAATAATAATTATGTTATGTCTTCGAAACGTATAAGACTATTGAGAAAATTGTGAGAAATAATGTTACTGGGTCGCCCGGAAAAGGGTTCATCATTATTAATACCTTACCTTAAAGTGTTGCAAGCAATACTGACAAAACGTCCCATGCGAATAGAAGGTGATGCTTTCAAAGTTTCATAAATATTAATATGGTAGCGAGAGCAGTGCTACAAGAAACAGTACACCAGTTGCTTATAAGCACCCTAATAATAATACAAGAATTGGAAATACAATAGTATAAGTAACTAAAATATTATTAGAAACAGAATCGTGGTAGTTTTGGTATAAATATGAATGTAGGTAATAGATGGAGCAGTTTCCATAAAATAGAGTTACAACGTGTAGTAATAATGGTACAGGTAGTAAGATTAGAAGTTGTAAAAGCTCATAATTATTACGACATTATGTGACGAGATATGACCTTAATTTTGACGATTGCGCAGAAACGTCGAGCACCTCTAGTTCTGTAGGTTCGTAATGCAATATTTGTAGTGTTACTTAATAACCAAGCGGTTTAACGCATATTGTTTCACTTTTCCACGTTCCTGAAGTGCAAGTAAATATGTTCGAATCTTATTAATTTCACTATCTTTGTTCTACAGATTTATTTCCTTTAGAAATGTGTTTTAAATGGTAACAATCGAAGTTCACGTTCCCGCATTACTTTCTCGTAATATCTTAGCTAACGGATTGAGTGGGTTGTATGTCTTACAGAAGGAAAACAACTAGCAAAACATCAAGTATTAGACATGATAAAACACACATCCATTCATGTTGGCTAGCAAGCAACATGGGGGCTTTTCTCTCCATCATGAATAAGATTTGAAGGTATGTGAGCATGATAATTTTGACAACTAGCGTGAAATTGCTTCAAGAGATATCGATGAAATATAAGAAAGATTCTTGTCCATGAAGAATGATCAAAAATGAGGAAAGAACATAATGTTTAAATTGATGAAAGAAGCGGAAAGCAAATATAAACTAATGAGTACTAGGTGGAAGCCGTTATCAGTTGGAGGGAATTCTTCGTGGTCGCAATAGTGAAGTTCTCCTTCTTGAATCGAGATTCATTTTCTAAAATGGGAAAGGGGTCAACAATATGTCATTCTGGATTACAATATTACGTGAAACATATCACTGAAATCTGTATGATCGGAAATGCAATATTGTAAGAGATAAGTACATGCATCGTTAGTATGGGACAATGGCGTAATAATCTGAAAATACATATTTCACTTTGTAAAAAAACTGCATGCGAACATACTATGCCATTCTATCATGATGAAATAAAAATATTTTTATCTGTTACGTCGTTATATTTTCTTGTTAGAGGAATTGTGCTTTTACTGTAATTAATGATTCCGGTAAGATTTGGGACGAATAATTTTGTTACTGAGTATGCGATTTAAAATTAGTCCGTCTCTGAAATAAATATAAAATAAATTCGGAAATATTAAGACAGCGTAAAGGCTGTAGATTTTTAGTGTTAACATACTTACTTCATTATTATGCAAACTGGTTGTTAAAGCGCAAATTCACTCTCTCCAATGTTTCCTCTATCATCGCTTAATACTTCTAAAAGATTTTAGTTAATGTATTGCGGCATCATAAAATGACTACCATATATAATATACTCAATAAATATTATATTGTTTATACTGGTCGAAATAGAGTAGATTTTGCTTCAGTTATTGTATATAATTGCATTCTGTTAATGGCCATTAAGTATCTAAGGCTCACGCCGGATAGAAAATGGAAAAGCATTGGGAAGAATAGACGAGTACCTAAGTTTACATACCACCTCGGAATTTCCCTAATGGGACTGACAGAAAAAACTTGAAGAAGGTCAGCTAGGACAGTCGCGGCTACTCTCGAATACAGTACCTTCAAAATGCCTAGCCAACGTTCTACTAATTGAGCAGTGACGCCGGGGTTGTTTCTATTATTCTTAGAGTAATAGTTTCAATCAAATTATTCATTAAGCATCAAAAACTATTACTTTCGTTCTGTCTATTATATATCCTAGTAGTTTTCTTGAGTCAGTATTCGTCTTTTACGAGGGTCATTATTACATCTTTGATATCGAGCAAGTTGCCTTCTTACAGCACAAGTAGGAACGACGAAAATTGCACCTGCGAAATGGGAAGAAACTCCTGCTTTCGTAACAGAAGCGATTACCTAATCTCTGTTAAATTTAATGCGTTGCGCCATTCTACTTGCATGTGAGCCATTCCATGTAAATCAACGCACTTTCTAACAGCATTCTACCTCACCCTCTCAGATTTCAATGATTTTATGTTTATTGCTGATATGCGTTGAGATTTTTTTTCATTTAATTTTGACACACTGGTTTTTCTTTTATGAAAGTAAAAAAAAATCAAATGTCCCTTATTTTTAATTTCCAAAATTTGAAATTACTCATCAGCGGTTAGCGCTAGAGAACTCGAAGAGGGATCATATTAAAGAGTTGGAATTCGTTTTAATTTGGTATGATAGTAAATAGGGTGTGTAAGAATTTCTCACCCATCATGACAACATTTTCAAATATTACATTTTTCTGAACTAAAATAAAACTAAAATTTTTAGAATGGCATGCAAGAATCCCCCTATTTAATAGCCAGCAGCGTTTGCATCCAGATTGAATAAACAACACCAGAACAAACAAATAAAGTAGTACGTTCTCTTTAAATAAATACAATCAATTGAGTTTAACAAGTGACATCATTCAAAAATAGAATCTCCAAATTGAATTCGATTCAGATGAACTTTCAAAACAAATGCGAAACAATATAGCAATGTTTACGTTCTGACTTTACTACCAAGTTTGTTCAAAATCTAATGACTGGACATTTCAAACATTCTGTTTGAAATTTATCCATGATCAATGAATTTAATATTCTTTCCGAAGAAATTACCATCACAATTTATTTAATTGAATGAACAATTAATTAACAACAGAATAATTTTATTAATTTTTGATATTAGGGATATCTTTATTTATTTATGAGATAAGTAAAACAACGAGCAGAATCGAACTTCAAGAACAAAGCTTTGAACTGAGAGAAAATCATCTTGTTGCAAACCCAAGCATCTCAGTATTCAACCCGTTCCCTATGCGACGACAAAAACTTCTCATAAATTGAAATCGAACCCAAGAACTCACACATCAGTCATTCAAAACACTACGAAATGACAAGACGTGGACTTACCTTACTGTATCAGGAAAGACCGGAAAA